>OW026366.1:67563582-67716669 GCA_932273885.2 Leucozona laternaria | reverse complement strand
ATAAATAATATAATATAATATAATATAATATAATATAATATAATATAATATAATATAATATAATATAATATAATATAATATAATATAATATAATATAATATAATATAATATAATATAATATAATATAATATAATATAATATAATATAATATAATATAATATAATATAATATAATATAATATAATATAATATAATATAATATAATATAATATAATGTAATGTAATGTAATGTAATGTAATGTAATGTAATGTAATGTAATGTAATGTAATGTAATGTAATGTAATGTAATGTAATGTAATGTAATGTAATGTAATGTAATGTAATGTAATGTAATGTAATGTAATGTGATGTAATGTAATGTAATGTAATGTAATGTAATGTAATGTAATGTAATGTAATGTAATGTAATGTAATGTAATGTAATGTTATGTAATGTTATGTAATGTAATGTAATGTAATGTTATGTAATGTTATGTAATGTAATGTAATGTAATGTGATATAATATAATGTAATGTAATGTAATGTAATGTTATATAATGTAATGTTATATAATGTAATGTTATATAATGTAATGTTATATAATGTAATGTTATATAATGTAATGTTATATAATGTAATGTTATATAATGTAATGTTATATAATGTAATGTTATATAATGTAATGTTATATAATGTTATATAACACCGAGCTCACATCGGGCGAAAAAGCTTGGCCATCGGAGAAGGACGGAAAGAAGACTTATAAAATCTGATAGGTATTGAAACAATTTTCTTTAAATTGGACAAGTTGGACAATTGCATGTTAAAGACGACGTTGGTATTCGATGTCAGAAACTATTTCAAGATTTCCTCGAAGAATTCAAAGAAGATGGAGAAATCAAGTACCTGAAACCAGTAACTGAATTGGAGTCCCCTAACCGCTGTATACTATAAGTAAGCTTCGACGATGTGGAAAAATACAATCAGAATCTGGCCACAACAATTATCGAAAAATATTATAAAATATATATATTTATGCATATTATAGTAAAATAATTACACTTTTAATTAAAAAAAAAAAAAATATAAATTCTGTGGCCTTTATTGCATCCACAATATCATTGTGTATTAAACCTTACAGTTATCTAGAAAAACAAATAACAACGGACAACAAAAAATAAGTGATAGAGAAAAGGGTTTTGTTGAACAGCAGAAAAAGAAAAAAAAATATGAAAACTCTTTCATGGCACAATCTTAGATTGCACACATGATTTTCTTACAAGTTTATTAAATTTATCGTAATGTTCTATTTTGTACGCTTTTCACGTTTCTCACATCGATGAATGATGTCAGAAATATGGGACTTGTGGCCAAATATTTTCATTATTTGATTTTGTTCCTCGGTTATGCCATTGACGATGATCTAACTGCGTTGCATATTGCCCTAGAAAATTAAAGAACCCCGCACTAAATCAATGGAAAATTTTTCCCGGTCAAATTAGCTGAAATTTTAGTATGTCATGCTTTATGCTATTTTGATCAAATATGTCTATCGGCTGAAAGTTCAAAAATCAATAGATTCGGATGTAGAGGGTATAACAGTTTTGTTAATGAAGGTATTATTTATGCGGCCCCACAGGGCCAGGGTCTTCCACCGGTGGGTATATTTCGGACACCTGGAGTTTTTTTTGTCAAGTCACTTAAGTGTTATAATGCAGGAGGATGCAATATTAGGAGATTTAATAATAAATGTGATGTGATTTAATACAAAAATCAAATAAAATATAAAATCCCCTGAAGAAGTAAGGAATTCTTACGAAACGTTGGGTGAAGAATGGAATAGTCTTTTTATTTATTCGCATTCAAAATCAAATAGACCAAAAGAGCCTAATTTAGGAATAGGATGCATCTGAAAAGGCCACCAATTTAATAAACAGAAGTCCACAAAGCTAGATTTTTGGTTTCAAGAACATACATCATTGATTGGATTAGAATGCGACTCATTTGGAATCCGACTGACCGGAGTTAGTTCCTAGTTTACCTGCTGATCCACCCCTGGACTGGAATTTCCACTCACAGTAGTTGAACCATCGGATGTCGCTGGAGAGAACGGACGCTGTGCTATTTTATTATCTGCTGTGACCGAAGAAATTGATGATGCCATTTGCTGCGAACTCACAGAAGGTGAATTAGATGAGGCTGCTCCCATTGATAGCAAAGTTGGGCCCAGATTCTTACCGGATTCAACATAATTGGAAAAAGATTGGGTAGCAGTAATGTTGGGGTTTTCGGAACAAAACCTACGTATAACACTCTAAACACTTCACTGCCAGCCACATCAGCAGCCACTGCCGCAACTCCGTTCGTCGGCCTTGGAGGTTCAGATGATGCTTTTTCCCAACCAAAGTCAGGTGAATCAAAACAGGATAATGTCAAAGTTAAGGAGACCTCCTTCTCCGTCTCCGTCTTTTCTATTCGCTCTCAAATTACCCAAAGCCTGCATACAAGTACTTGCAGTTTGTTTTGATGAGTTCTTTGCCAACATCCTAAAACTAAAATACGCAAATGACGGGTTTTTAAATTGTACGTTAAAGTAATTGCTTAAATACTTACTCACTCGAGAATTTTTTCTGCATCCCAACCCGCCGGTATTATCCTCCTTATCTGCCGGTATTATCCTCGCTTATACTAATTTGAAATCGACTTCCTGCATCGCGTTCCTCAGTCTCGCAAGGCACATTGCAGAATGAGTGGACCGAGAGATATTTATTGAGATGATATCGAAGGTAGATACTACTTTCTCCGGTATTGGAGGGCTCCAATGTCCACAATTGTTTCTTCTTTAGACTGGATCCGTTTGCATTAATTTTAAAGCCAAATGTCCCGGCTGTCATGTACTTGTGCTGGCCATTAATCAGACCCATAGTCCACCAACCTTTTTGTTGGTTCTGTGCAATGATATCGCCATTGGAACCATTCAGTTCATACGCAGTGCTGTTCACTGTCGTTTTTGTTTTATCTTTTGCTTTATGTCTACTCGCTTCTCTTGATTCATTACTTTTCAATAAGAATTTAAGTTTCCACTTGGGGCTCAACAAGAAGATAGCCGGTCACAACTATTGTTTCTGAAAGATGATTTCTTGTTGTTTCTCTTGTTCGCTGACATCGTCGGCCACACTGGTTTCATTTATAATTTCAAATTCTGAACTTGAAAATGTATTTTAAATACTCCACAAAGTTTAATTTATTATATTTCAATAATTTTTTTATAGTTTAGCTATAGAACTACACGCCAGAATTGCACAACGTCTTCATGATCTAATTCGTCTTTCGTTCCTTAGAGCCAACTACCAACCCAAATTCATCAAACCCCTGTGACCCCCCCCCCCTGGCTACGGGCTTGCTTCTGATGCAGTCCTGAACAGGTTCAGCGAAAAATATCGGAATCTCAAGCTTAATTAACAAAACTCAAATTAACGAATAAAAGTTGGAAATTTTGTCACATTTATTTAATAAATATAAAATTTCGACTAAATGTTAGACTTCTATTTCTTAATATTCACTTTTTTTTTAAATACAGCCACTTTTTCTTTTTAATTGCGGTGCATCGTCAGAGCTTGAGTTGAGAATCAAAAATTATTATGGTTTAGAAAACAGCTCTGTGTATATCAAGTCTATTGATTTTGTATTAAAAAAAACTTACAAATTAGTAATTTAATTAAAACTTGTGGGAGCTGAGCTTATCAAGTGGTTGGCTGCCTGCCCTAGGACAAATCTCTAACTACGCCAATGCCAACGTATTCTTCTTAGTTAATGTAAACAGATGCTCAAATTTTCCTTCGCTATGCACAAAACTGTAAAGGATTTGCAAAGAACAGTTTTACTTTCTATTTACCTAAAGATTTGTAAGAAAAATTGAATTCGATGTAACGAATGGACTCTAGACATTATATTATTCGGTATACTGAACCGCCACTGTACGGAAAATTTTGTAAAAAATAGTTTGAAAATTTATATTAAAAAGAATACAAAAAAAGGATTTTCCGGAATAAATGTAGGTATAACATGGAATTATTAAGCGTTAGCGTTTAATAATGTCCGTTTCTGTTTTAAGTAATTTTTTTTTATAAAATTGCCCTTTCCCGCCTGAACGGGGGGAATAGAACCCCCTCCCCTACGATTTGATCGTATTGACCCAACCCTCACGCCCTAGGTTCTTGTTAGACCTTATGCGAATCACCCTGCATGTTATTTCATAATCCTGTCAGTAGGCAGTTTTGATTATGCATGAAAAAAGTGTCTTCAAAAAAGTTATGTTTTTAAAAATGCTGTAAAAATTTTATGAAAGAAAAAATGTGCACTTTGAAACAGAATTTTTAAATCTGAAACAAATTTAAACAAAAATGTTCAAGCCAATTTAAAGAAAATTAAAAACATGTTTAAGCCCCAGTTTCACAGTGGAAGTTTAAACTCCACTTTTGGTTTAAACTTCAGTTCGACAATCAATTCAATTTCACAGTTTCGTTTAAACCTTGAACTGAGTTCATGCTGTAGTTTAAGTTAAACGACAGTATTCTTCCGTTTAAACCTCAGTTCAACGTTTTGAACCACTTGACAACACAGTGAAATTTCAATTTTACAGCTGCCATTTTATACATAACCAAATTTTGAATTAATTTACGAAGGTGGGAGTTGAAATCGTTTACCTCCGATGCCTTGGTTTTTTTTCTTTCGATTGCACTGTATCAGTCTTTTTGTTTTCTATGGTGTGCTTATTTTTTATTTCCAATTCCATCAGCAAAAAAATAATTTGCGGTAAATAATGCAATCACAGGTCACAACGGTAGATACTTTGAAACAAACAAACTTTCCCGGATTCTCAACAACACGAAATATTTGTTGTTTCGCGTGTTCTTTGATATTTGCTTCAGAAAGAGAAAGAGAAGACAAAGAAAATGTTTACATTTCCTCAATTGACACAGGAACTACGTGCAATGCTGCTTCTCTTCATACAATTTGTTTAAACGACGTTCAATTGAACTAAAGTTCAGATTACACTGTGAAACAAGACGAGTTGAACTTTAAACTTAATCTCAAGTTCAGGTTCAGCCTTAGAGGATATATAATATGGAGTGCTTGTTTTTATTCGAATGCGTACCTTTCATAGGGGTCGATGTTTGAAGTTTCTTTGCAAATCCATATGGATTTGTCGAAAAAAACAACATCGGAACTTATAGTTTTACATGTAAATACAACAACAACTTAAATCCATATGGACTTAGCTAAGTCCAGATAATTATCGGGACTTACGTACTGTAAGTAAGGAGTTCCTAAGTCCCGATGTCATTTTTTTCGACAAATCCATATGGACTTGCAAAAAAACTCGCCTATTATATATCCTCTAAGGGTTCAGTTGAACTTAAGTTTAAACTTCCACTGTGAAACTGGGCATAAGACATTATAAGTATAGGTACCTACTATTGATAAAATTTAATAGAGTTGGGAAATAATGATTACAAAAATTAGTCAATTATAATTACTTGTAATTGAAATCTCCAAACAACTTTTTAATTACTTTTAAATGTAATTGAAGAATTTCAATTACTAATTACATGTAATTAAAGAATTTTAATTACTAATTACATGTAATTGAAAATCGTCGAAAAAATCATTAATGTAATTAATTTATTTTTTTGTCAATTACATTGTACGTGATATTGCACAAAAGGTTTCCTGATATCGCTAATAAACCTGGTAGTGCATCAAACTCGTCGAAAGTCTTTTGCGGGAATTGTAGCTACTCCTTGACAACAAAACCTCAACGACACTAACTTTGACATGTTAGTGATGTTGAAGGTTAACCAACTGTTCTGCTAGTAGTACTGTCAAATTATCAAAAAATCATTAACAAGGTTTACTTTCCATTTATAAAGAAGTTCAAAATGAATATTAGTTTAGTTTATTAGTTAAAATGCCTTTTATTTATCTTCATTGTTATTTTTTATTCATTTAATTAAAAAATTAAAAAAACATGTAATGAATTATAATCCAAGAAATAAATTACCTTAAATGTAATTAACATAGTGCTTTCCTTCAAGTACTTGCAAAAACCCATTACTATTTTCAATTACATGTAAATTGTAATTGAATTTTTTCGATTACAAGTAATGGAAATGTATGATTTATTCAATTACTAATTACTTGCAATTGAAATGAAAGTTGAAATAAATTACAAAAAGTAATCATTATTTCCCAACACTTATTTAACTGTTATGGGCACCAAACTTAATTTCACAAAAAATTAAAATAAGAGTGAGTCCAATAGGTATTAATTTTTTTTGTATATTTATACGGTTTAATATTAGCCGTGTTCCATTGGGCCTTGCATAGTACTTTTTAGTACTTCCCAGTAGATGATGAATGGAATGCTTTCATCTTGCCCAAAGGAAAATCTAACCTCAATATCAATTTAATTTCATTAATTTTACTTTAAAATTAGAAAAATGTCAACAACAATAATCTAATACGTAATTTCTTTTGATTGGTGATGTCTTTTTCTTGTTTGGAAACATTCTGTTACTAGATTAATGAACTACTTTGAGCTACTTCGGCCCTTTGATCTCTATAATACACTGGATAGCGCATTCATACAAACAAAATTACTCCAATTGAAGATTGTTATACGGTTCGCTTGGCACCAGGTTTGTATAACAGTATAACTTTTTTTTGTCAAAGTGGCTGAACACAATACACGCGAGTCATGGCGTGCGTCCTTATCTTACAATGCAGCCGCAAACGCGATTCTGGGAGTTAAATAGTAGGTCACATTTCTTGCGAATCTGCACAAATTACCACAAATTGTCAAAAAATTCCTGTTTGTTAACTCAAAAAAGTTGCAACGAGAGAGCACATCGTTGATTAACTTGCGAATTTGTGCTACTTACATAAATTTCTGTGTGCAAGAAGAGTAAAGACTGTCAAAACATCCAGCTGTTAGCATCTGCACAAATTACCACAAATTGTCAAAAAATTCCTGTTTGTTAACTCAAAAAAGTTGCAACGAGAGAGCACATCGTTGATTAACTTGCGAATTTGTGCTACTTACATAAATTTCTGTGTGCAAGAAGAGTAAAGACTGTCAAAACATCCAGCTGTTAGCATCTTTTTCTTTTAATTTGAAATTGTGGTTTGTGGTATGTGACATTTCACTATATAAATAAAAGAGAACTTGAAAAATACATAATTTAGATATTTTTTTTTAAATTA
Organism: Leucozona laternaria; assembly: GCA_932273885.2. Taxonomy (NCBI): domain Eukaryota; kingdom Metazoa; phylum Arthropoda; class Insecta; order Diptera; family Syrphidae; genus Leucozona; species Leucozona laternaria. The sequence goes on along the minus strand of OW026366.1, from coordinate 67,709,423 downwards.
AAATGAAATAGTCAACTAAACCAGATTTTTTGCATGTTTGTGTGAGGAGTGAGATTTTGACGTTTTGTAGACAAAAGTGGTTCAATGCGTTTTTTAACTTTCTTGCAAGTTTCTCCATTTTTGAGAAATTCGTTTCACTTTGGTGTTTTGACAGGTTTTACACATTTTACTGAAAAAAACATACTAAACAGACCAAGTCCTTCTAACCAATAAATCGATTGTTTTAAGAAAAAATCAATTTGTTTAGTGAAAAATATCAATTTTTCTAGACAAATTACATAAATCTTTCAAATATTCAAATATTATATTATACAATTTCAAATTCAAATAGAATCCAATTTTTTAAAGGCGAACATCGTGTCACCGCCGCGCGCCGGTGTATTCTTTGTCGGATTTTTAGAAGTTCGTACTTTGAATTTCTGCTTCTTTTCATTGTAATTTTTTTGTTGTTTGGATAAACGCACAATTTTTTTTTGTTTTGCATCTATTCACGCCTAATTCACAATGCGACGAGGAAACGGGACGTGAGCGTGACGAGAACCACTGTCATCTTTTTCTAGTTACAAAATCGTCGCCCAATTCACAATGCAGCCAGCGTTTTATGACAAAAATTCATTTTTGTAAAAAAAAATCAATAAAATATAAACAAAATAACTTACAAAACAATAGATTTATCAATAACTTTATTTAATTGATTACATCTTTTGTGAAAAATCTGTAAATAACTTAGCAAAAATGAAAATCGTCGTCACGTCGCGTCTTTTTTTCAATTTTTCGAATTCTTGGCGTGACGTGACGACGAGAAACGCCGTATGTATATGCAGGTATGCCTTCATTGTTTGAAATTGGCTTGGCAACTACAACGAGTTCTCAATCAATCAATCTTCACTCAAATAAATTTGTATTTAATCTTATCAAAGGGACATGGTAAATTAAATGCGCTTCGAAATATTTGTTGTGAATTTGTAGGAGTATTATTTTTTGTGCTCAAATTCCTGTCAAATAGAACTCACACCATCCCATACAAAAATAAGCCATCTGATATGGTTGAAAGAAATGTAAACGCGCGCCCTGCCGCGCGTACTTTGTTCAGCCAGTGAACCAAAAATGTACGTCAAAAGGTGCGCTTGGCACCAGGATACCTTCAAAATGTCATCTTCAATTGGAGTCAAAACAAACTGTTATACATAAAGGGAATCCAGTATCCAGTGTATTATAGAGATCGATGCTTCGACCACAGAGTAGAAGTAGTTGACTGCAGCCAGAAGTACTTGGCAGTAGATACTGGAGCCCAAAGGAACACACCTATTGGGACCTATGAAAAATACCAACTCCACTTATGTTGTTCAAAACCCTAAGTTAGAATTTTTTTAGTTAATTAAAAAAAATAATTGTTCTGATTGGCAACCTTTAAAGTTTATTTGCATACTGTTTATCGTTGTAGATATATTAATCATAATATAAATTCAAATACATACAGGGTGTCCCGTAATGAGTGGATAATACTGCAGTTGGTGATAGCTGGCCTTATGACTGCTCAGAAAAAAAATATAAAAAAAATATTTTTCTTGTGGTCTCCATGGTATAATTTATTTTCGAAAAATGTTAAAAAATTCAGGGTCTCCTAAAATACCTAATTACAACGGCCACCCATAAAGGATTCTTGTTATTTTTGTATTTTAATAATATTCTTGAATAACCGTTCTAAATGATGGGTAGTAAATTTTAACACCAGCTGATGCATTTTTTGTGTTATAATTTTTTAAAATAATTTTTTTATTCAAAAATAATTCAATATTTTTTTTCACCAAAGTTTGAAAATTAATAAAGAGAAAAAAATGTATGAGAACATAAGTGGCAAATTTGATAAAAATTGGCCTGTTTAATGTACTTTCCAAAATGGTATAACACATGTTTGTGTCTACAACCATGCCCAATAAAATTGGCATTTAATCTACTAAAGTAGTTTTTTAACATTTTATCAGATGAAATTAAGTTACAAAGTTAAGTAAACACTACGACGACGAATGAAATAAATTTTAATTTTTATTGCATTTAAAAATAACCGTTATTAAATAAAGGCACTAACATTTAACACTAGTTGCTGGATTTTTTTTTAATAATTTTTTTAATTAATTTTTTAATAAAAAAATGATTAAATATTTATTTTGATGTTTGATGACAACAAAAATTGAGTTGGAAGGAAAAGTCAATAGATATACCAGTGTCACTATTATGTCTGCTAAATTCACTAACTAAAATAATAGTATGCACTTTCAAAAAGGTTTTGATTTAGGTATGGGAAATGCGATAAATAAAAACAACAGTATTAAAAATTATGATATATTTGTAATTTAAATAAATTTATATTAAATGTTCAAACTGTCCCCCATTTACTGTGATACAGGCTCTGCATCTTCTAATGAAGGACCTCTCAATAAAACAAGCATATTGGCGCTCATTTATTTTCATCACAGCGTCTTGAACACGACGACGCAATTCCGTAATGGATGTAATTGGTTTAGTATAAACCATTTCTTTCAGACATCCCCAGTAGAAAAAGTCCAAAGGATTTAGGTCTGGCAAACGTGGTGGCCACAAAATTGGGCCCAGACGGCCTATCCCTGTTCGTCTTGCAATCACCCGTGTGATGTAGTTGAATCTGCTTCAATTTCATTCAGCACAATACGATCAATTTCTTCTCGCGGTAAACGTCCTCCGCTAGTACCGCCCAGTCCATTACCAGGCATTCGTCCTTCTGAAAAACATTGGTGGACTCTGATGAACACTCGATAGTCCGGATGTCGCGCATTTGGATATCGCTCTCTATAGAGAGCTGCAGCTGCGTTAGCGCTTCCTGTACATTCCCCGTATATTAAATGCATATTCGCATACTCCAGCGGCGTATACTGTGATATTCTTAATCAGTATTAATTTAATCAAATTCAAAAATTCGTTTAAGTGACGAAACCAGTATAACAACGTTATACGTTACGTAATGACAGAGAATTGACAATATTTGCAAATAATACTTTTATATGCATTTTAATGCCTATTTTATTACAAGTCAATTTTTATTTGAGAAAGTGTTAAAAATCTTCTCTAGTAGATTAATAGCCAATTTAATGTGTTATGTGTTAGTGCCTTTATTCAATAACGGTTATTTTTAAATGCAATAAAAATTAAAATTTATTTCATTCGTCGTCGTAGTGTTTACTTAACTTTGTAACTTAATTTCATCTGATAAAATGTTAAAAAACTACTTTAGTAGATTAAATGCCAATTTTATTGGGCATGGTTGTAGACACAAACATGTGTTATACCATTTTGGAAAGTACATTAAACAGGCCAATTTTTATCAAATTTGCCACTTATGTTCTCATACATTTTTTTCTCTTTATTAATTTTCAAACTTTGGTGAAAAAAAATATTGAATTATTTTTGAATAAAAAAATTATTTTAAAAAATTATAACACAAAAAATGCATCAGCTGGTGTTAAAATTTACTACCCATCATTTAGAACGGTTATTCAAGAATATTATTAAAATACAAAAATAACAAGAATCCTTTATGGGTGGCCGTTGTAATTAGGTATTTTAGGAGACCCTGAATTTTTTAACATTTTTCGAAAATAAATTATACCATGGAGACCACAAGAAAAATATTTTTTTTATATTTTTTTTCTGAGCAGTCATAAGGCCAGCTATCACCAGCTGCAGTATTATCCACTCATTACGGGACACCCTGTATATGTACATATTTATATGCAATGCGCTTATGTGTAGGTGCATTTGCTCTTTTTCCAAACATTCGTCGCAGCAAATTGAACAATTTTCTCTATACCTAAAGCAAAAAAAAAACATTATAACCCTTTGTATAGAATATGACACAGAAAAAGGCACACAAAAGTTTGTTTCCTGTCTCCCTTGAACTCTCATACATTTTGTACATAAAATAGGTTCTTCTCTATCATCGTTTTTCCTTTAAGCTTATGTTGAATTCCTTACAACCATTTCAAATCGATTATTTATTTTGGTTGTAAGAAATTTGTGAACAAATCGATTTTTTTTATGTGATGGTATGTGTGCTATTTGACGGGAATTTGAACACAAAAGTTGTGCACCTACAAGCTCACAACAAATATTTCAAAGTGCAATTAATTTATCGCGTCCCTTTGATTACCGCCATATTATTCACTAGATACATCCAGATTAAAACTTAAATCCAGAGGTATTTACATTGAATTTGTATGCTTTACATCTGGATTTAAATTTTTAATCTGGATGAATCGAGTGAATAATATGGCCGTTAGATTTAAAACCAATTTATTTTATTGAATAGTTGCAAAACAACAAACAATTGTTTTTTTTTTATCCAAGTAATAACAAATTACAATTTAATAATGAAAAGAAGAAGATATTCGGAATTCTTAAAACCCGGCAAGGAACACACCGGTGACGGTGTTCGCCTGATACAATTAATCGTCTTTAAAGATATGGAATCGAAGTTCTGCTATTTCTAATTAGTTATAAACCAAGCAACGCACATTTTTATTTATTTATTTGCATTATTATTCACTGAATTGTGGAATTACATATTCTTGCATATTTGTTTTGTTTTTACGCTACCAAAAAAAACTTTCAACTTGATGAGAAATGTCAAATCTTCTTTGTGTGTGTGCAAATACGTGTAAATCTTGCTTAAATTTAAAGATTTCATTTGTCTAGTAAAATCGATTTTGTTTTCTAAACAAATCGATTTTTTTGTAAGGAATTCGATATTAATTATTATTTGCCTATCTCTTACCACCTATGCTCAAGTCTGCACCATTATTATCCACATGATCTGATCCGGGTCAAAAACAATAAGAACAACATGTAATCTTGTTTTCTATCTGGATCTATTGCAAGATCCAAAAATTAGTTCTTGTTTTGGCAATCAGATTTTTTTAAATAAATTTTCTTTCAAAAAATACTTTTTTTTAATAATTTGCAAACCCACTCCGCGATATTTTATTGTATCCATATAATCGGCTCCGATATGTACTGCCTTCGGTCCGAACCCTAGTTCGTAACTGATCTTATTCATTTTGTTAAATGGAACCTCTCTTTCTTTCACATACAAATATAACAAAACAAAACTAAACAAGAAGCAAATTTGTACGCAAAAACATCCCGAAATGTTCTCCTACGAATGAGAATATTTTAGTTTTTAAATCGAAGTCAAACTTGTAGCACTTGTGTTGTATACTGGGTTAAAAATTCATAACTGCTTCTTTAAAAGGGACAATTTTGACTTGATTGAATCGTTCCGAATGTTTTTTATTAAATTCAATTCATTACGAAATTAAAAGAAACCATTGAAGAGACGTGCGCGGTATCCATAATTATACCCTTATTATATTAACAACGCAACTCTGCCTTTTGCTAAGGCAACGTTATTTATTCAAATTATTTTGTTTTCGTAATCGATTTTAAAATTGACAATCGCAGTCACTAACGGATATTTGAAAATAATTTATATCCAAAAATTACATTTGAAATCACTGAGTATATTTGCTGTTAAACTAAGTTCATTCCATAGTATTAAGAAACTAAAACAAGAGCTAAATAATATAACAACTAAAATGTTGCAACATCATATAAAGGATGAATCTTCCTTTTTCTATCCCCACAGTAACCCGATCGACAATTCTGGACTAATTGATCAACATAGTCGGGAACTACACAGTGCATTAGTGGCGACAATAAATAATAGTGTTGCAGTAAATGGGTCCATCACCCCAGGAGCTATTGCTAATTCACCGTTACAAGCTAAAAATGTGACTTGCATAGTACAGCAGACACAAGCCCAACAACAACAGCAACAGAATACTCTTAATGGAACCATAAATATCAATAGCTCGGCGAAATCGACATCGTCGGGCAGATCAACACCAAACAATGGCACAGATCCAGCACCTGGAAAACTTTTTGTTGGTGGCCTCAGCTGGCAAACATCTTCAGAGAAGTTAAAGGAATACTTCAATATGTTTGGAACGGTCACAGATGTTCTGATTATGAAGGACCCTGTTACACAGGTAAGAAAAATATTCTTTTTGTTCCTTATGTGTATATGTTCTTATGTTTATATTTTCTATGGTATTTATTTTCTTCAATTTATTTTGGGTTTGTAGACAAGTTAAATAAGTAATACATATGGTTACGACTTAATGCTAAGGGGTTCAGTTACAGCACAATACAATTCCAAACTTGTTTATTGAGAAAGAAAAATAATGGTACAAAAAATTAACGTAAATGAACGAAAGAATACAAGATAACAACACTTTCTACGTCATAAGTTAAGAAAACAACATGACCGCATCGAAAATTATTTTTTTTTGCGGTGATATAAGTATTTAATGATTTTAAAAATGTTTCCATTTTATAAATATAAATATTAATCGTCAAAATAAAGAAATATAAGCAGTGTGATGTTTGAAAAAAAATAAAATGATTTCCGTTAAGTTATTATTGGTCGTTGTTATTATTACTGAAACATACAGCACACAGCATTTTTAATACATTTTGAAGACATACTACCGATGTATGTTAGTCCTCTCATACAAATTAAACGAAAAGTGATTCATTTCCTTCTCTAGTTAAGTCAGGACGCGTGGTGAAAAACGGAAGTGGTGTAGTATTGTATGTATTTGTTTTATTCATGACGCATTTATAAGAAACATCGAACAAGGATATTATATCAGATGGTATTAAAATATAAAAAGTTGGGCATTATCGTCATAAAAAAGAGAAGTGATTAAGTGATTTTATGGAATTCAAAATGATCAATTTATTTGGCTTCTTCTGTTAAGTTTTATTTCGATTTCCTTTCAACCATTAACCATCGATTCGATTTTTTTTTCATTGTGCGTGTGTGCTATTTGACAGCAGTTTTGACGAGACAAAAAGTCAAACAATTATTGCGAGCACAAATCCGTAACAAATATTCAAATCTTTATTCAATTTTCGCCTCGTTTTGAAAAATTAAAATGAAATATATTTCAGAGAATCGTTCCAAAAAACAAAATAGTTGTGCGTTCATCCCTTGGAGGATATATAATATGGAGTGCTCGTTTCAACCCCTAATACATTGTAGTGCCTGGGGCCATGATAGGGGCGCTATTTCACTTTCGGTTTAGATAAAGTCTTGAAGATATCGTACAGCTCCTATCAATTGTAAGTCATAATTTGCTTATTTTCTTTCTAAATTGTTATAATTTGAAGTAATTCTTGAAATTAATAAGTGTTTCTTTATTTTTTTAGTTTTTTTTCTCCAGTGTGCAGAAAACTCAGACCGAAACTTGAACAGCGACCCCTATGAAAGGTACGCATTCGAATAAAAACAAGCACTCCATATTATATATCCTCTAAGGTTCATCCAAGTAAAAAAGTAATCCAAAATTAATCAAGGGATGCATTACATGTGATGCTGTGATGCATTAAAAACCCTTTCATATCAGTGATCAGTTTATTTTTTTCAATTTCTTAAATTACAAATTGATATTGATTTAGGTATGTATATATGTGTATTTGTAAGTGATTGTAATTCAACGTTCTGTTAAACTACTTTGCCCAACTTTTTGTTAGCTAGAGTCTGTGGGTATAGAAAGAAATATAGAAAAAATTGACAAGAAGGAGGTATATTATTTGTATTTGTGCCTTTCGCTGGGTATGAAGCAAAAAATACTGTTTGACAAAATAGCCATGAATGCCACTTACAGAAATAGGGTGTTTTTAAATCAATGAGTTTTGAAATTAACTTAAAGCGAAAAATGTTTTCAATTTTTAGGGTAGCGCTATTATATGTCTTTTTGAAGAGTTTAAAGTGAAACAAAGATGATTTTCAAATATATTTAATTCAATTGTCTTATTTCATTTAAACATATAAAACACTTTTAGGTTATTCAATCAGGTTATCACGTTTTTGACTTCGTGCTCAGCTCTCTAATCTGTCGTGAAGTTAGCACTATCTGACTTTGACATTTTAAAAAAATGAGGTCTGTTCAGATTGATGATGAGGTCACAACAGTTCTCCCACGCTTTAATTCTTCGTTTATATGTTATGTCGTGACGTAATCTTTTAAGTACGATGGCTTGCTTCGCTCTCTTCCTGATCTTAAATGTTCCGATGTTGTTTCTTGATCCGGTCCCTGTTGTGAATTACTTGAAGTTTGTTGAGAGTCAGTTGAGCCACTACCGTTCTGAGATCCCCTTATAATTGCAGGATCTACCAAAATTGACTTTTGCAAGTTTGTTAAATTATTACTTTCGTTGAAATTGGAATGAGATGAATTTGTAGGAATTTTTTGTTGTATTTCACTTTTTCGCTCTTGGTCGATGTGTCTTTTTAAGATGTATCCGTTATCTAGTTTCGTCAAGTAATGAAGTTTTCCAAACTTTTGGATAATTGAGCCAAGTTTCCATAGGCTTTTATTTTGAACATTTGACTTGTGCACGATCTCCCACGCTTAATCGTCGCAATTTGATTTCATTTCCGGTGTTTTTTTCCAGTTTATTTGGTCGAAAAGCATTTAGTTGAATTAGTCTGTTTCGATGAAGGTGCATCTCAGCAGGTGTTTTGTTATTTGAAAGTGGGGTTGCTCTGTAGCGGAAGAGGATTGCTCGTACTTTTGCATGCATTGACATTGGCTCGTTTTCCGTCGCTTTTAATCTATTTTTCAAGGTTTGTACATTCCTTTCAGCCAACCCATTTGTAGCTGGATGACCGGGAGCTATTAACTTCTGAAAAATTCCATTTATTTTACAGTATGTTTCAAATTCATCACTTACGAAAATTGATGCGTTATTCGAGACTATGGTATTGGGATACCAATGAGTAGCAAAAATATCCGACAGTAGTTCGATTGTGGATTTTGAAGTTGGATCATTTTTACATATTTTAATCTCGGCCCATCTTGATTTGGCATGGATCACAATTAGAAAGTAGTAGTTTTGAAAAGGTCCGGCGTAATCCATGTGGATTCGTTCCCAATTTTCTTCTGGCTCGCTCCATGGATGTACCGGAGCCTTTGTTGGATTTGCTTTAATTTGTGCACACGATTCACACGTTCTTACAAGGCGTTCGATGTCCTTATCGATACCTTTCCAATATATAAAACGTCGAGCTAACTGTTTCATTTTGGTTACTATGTGTGTTGAATGAAGTTCGTGCAATGCTAATTTTTGTAGGCTCTCTGGAATGATAACTCGTTGACCCATGATTAATATACCACCATCTAATGTATATTCGTATGAAGCATCGGAATTATTTTGAATTTGTTCTTTAATTTTTGATAATCGAATGTCAGAGTTGGTGGCTTCTTGAATTATGTCAGCTGTTAATGCGTTTGTTGAAATTTCATTTATTGTCGCCATACAAATTTGATTTATTTCATTGTTGATTGCCATATCATTAGAGTAACTTTGTGGTTTAATCGGACATCTGGAAAGACAGTCGGCATCTGAATTCTCAGCACCTCTTTTGAATACTACTTCGTAGTTGAACCCGGAAAAAAAAGCTGCGTATCGAAGTAATCGAGCTGAGTTCATCGGTGGCAGTTTTGAATTTTGATGAAAGATTCGTACAAGCGGTCGACTATCTGTTTTAAATAATGATTCAATGCATACACGATCGCCAGTGCTTCCCGGTCGAGTTGCGAGTAGTTCTGTTCCGCCGTCGTTAATGATCTCGAATTATAGGCAGCAGGTCGTTCAATGCCATCAATAATTTGTGCCAAAACACCAGCTACTCCTACGGGACTCGCATCACAGGTTAGTACAAGTAGTAAACTTGGATCATATGGCGTCAGCGTACGGTCACTAGATAATTCGATTTTTAATTTCTTGAAAGCAGATTCACAACCTGTTGTCTATCTGAACTTTGAATTTTTTCGAAGTAGTTTACGAAGTGAGTACGTTATTGAAGAATTGTTTTGAATAAATTTCGGATAGTAAGTGACCATACCTAGGAAGCGTCGCACTTCGTCGGCATTTGAAGGTTGTGGCATATCCATAACTGCATTGACTTTGTCTTGGTTTTTTGAAATTTTGTTGAATTCTATAGTCTACCCCAGGTATTCGATTTTTTCTTTAAAGAACGCACATTTGTTCTTATTTACATGAAGATCATACTTTTGTAATATATGAAGGCATTTTTCGAGGTTGTCTTGGCACTCAGTTCTTGTAGATCCATGAACAATTATGTCGTCGAAGTACGATAGAGTTTTCGGAAGATCTTAAAGAATTTGGTCGATAACACGGTCGAATTCGCTTGGTGCCGTTTTAATCCCGAATAATAATCGATTCATACGGTATGTTGCGCGATGTGTGGATATTGTTTGTATGCGGTTGCTTTCGTCATCAACGGGCACATGAAGATAAGCTTTGTATAAATCTATTTTACAAAAGAATTTCGAGTTTCGAAGGCTACTGAGTATATCATCGATTCGGCGAATGGGGTAATTTGCATTGACATGACGTTCGTTTACCCCTGTTTTGTAGTCGACGCATAACCGCACATTTCCATCAGGTTTTGCAATTATTACCAATGGCGATCCCCAATCACTAGTAGCTACTTTTGTTATTATATTTTGCGCTTCCAACATATCCAATTCTTTGTTGACTTTTTCACGTAGAGCGAATGGTATGTCTCTCTCTTTGAAAAACACTGGACTTGCGTTCTTTCGAAGAGTTAACGAAACTTTTAAGTTTGGAATACAGCCAACCTTCTCTTCAAAAATTTTCGGATATTTTTCAATGACATTGTCGATGCTTTGAATAGTCTAAATAAAGTTTTTGTTTGAACTGTCTTGTTCGATGTCGATTTCCTGTAGATTAATGTTCAGATGTCTTATCCACAGACGTCCCAATAACGCTTCATATTCTTCGGGTACCACATATAGTTCTTCTCTGCAAATTTTTCCTCGATATTCGACATTGACGTTAATTTTTCCATCAGGCAGGAATACGTTACCCGTATAAAATCGAAATGCGACATTTTAATTTTGAAGTTTAACTGGAATATTCAGCTGACGGAATTTATTACGTGGAATGAAAGTATATCCAGCACCAGAGTCTACTTCGAATTTGGTTTGTCTACCTTCGATGTTTACATAGATGTAATATTTTTCGAGATCTTTGGCATCTTTGTGCTGGAAAATATCGACTACTTGATTAATACAATATTCTCTTTCATCTTCTCTTCTTAGGTCTTCAGGCGTGATTAAATTTGTTGAATTTGAATTATTGCTATTTAAAAGCGTTCGAATACATTCCTTCCGTATGTGACCTGATTTCTTACAAGCAGTACACTTGAGTTGATTTTGATTAGTTCTACAGTCTTTGGCGATGTGATTATCTTTACCACAGCGTAAACATAGATTTTGAATTCCAAGTTTCTCATAATCTATTTTGCTTTTCGAATGGAATTGTTTTTGTTTCGATTGATTGGATTTCGAATTATTTCCACTTCTGGCTTTTGAATTTTTAAATTTTGATATTTTATTAATTTCTTCGAATTTGTCGACTTTAGCTTTTGAAAATTCTTTGCTATCACTTTTCGATGCTTCCAACGCGATTGCTTTCTCTGTAATCTCGTCAAATTTTACAACATCTGATTGAAGAATTTTTTCTCGGATTGAATTGTCTCGAATCCCACGCACGCAAAAATGTGTCATCGATTGAAGTTCTACAACTGCAAGTAAATTCGCAATCGGCGATATCACGTCGAAGTGATGCAATATATTCGGCAATGGATTGGCTTTCTGTCTGGTACGTCGAGAGGAATTGATGAGACACGGCTACATTTTTCTTAAAACACAGGTGGTTTTCGAATTTTCCAATAATTTCCTCAAAAGTTAGTTCCGATGGCAATTTAGTAGACACTGAGGCAGCTAACATATTGTAGTTTGAAGCTCCTATTGAATTATGTAGTATTTTAGCACTTAGTACCTTGTCATCAGAAATTTGTTTCATGTCCATTTAATTTGTAAACCTCTGTCGATAGTACCTTAAAGACTCCTGCGAATCAAAAACTTCAAAGGGTTGAATTAAGGCTGGATTTATTTTTGATGTTGCAGGAATTTGTGGTGGCTCTGCAGGCAATATTTTTTTTGAACATATCCATGAATTCCATGAATTGCTTGGCGTCCATTTTGTCTTGATATCAGCTAGAATAATTGGACAAACAAAATAATTTTTATTATTTTTTTTGTTTTACCTCGTCGCTAATTATTATGTCTCTTTTTGAAGTGTTTAAAGTGAAACAAAGATGATTTTCAAATATATTTAATTGAATTGTTTTATTTCATTTAAACTTATAAAATACTTTTAGGTTATTCAATAAGGTTATCACGTTTTTGACTTCGTGCTCAGCTCTCTAATCTGTCGTGAAATTAGCACTATCTGACTTTGACATTTTAAAAGAATGAGGTCTGTTCAGTTTGATGATGAGGTCACAACAGTAGCTATTTTCGTCTTCATTTAGGGAAATAAGTATGTGAAATATATGAAATATAAATACACATACATATTTATATTTACAGGGTATTTTAAATAAAATCCATCAAAACTTTTAAACATGTAGGTGAGTCGAAAAAAAATAATTGTTGGGAAGACAGGAATGGGCTTTATTTCCCTGTAAGGTGGGAGGGGCAATTCTCTAAATAAATAAAATATTAAAACAAAGTTATTACCAGCATTACCTACAAAGTCATGAGATTAAATTTTTGTTTTCGAAATTTTGAAATTCAACTGATTTTTTGAATACACCTAAAAACTACTTTTTAAAAAAATAAATAGATAACTTTTTTCGAGAAAAATATTTTTTTGCTATAGACGATTTTGAAAAATATGGTATGCCAATAAAATATACCTAAAAATTATTTTTAAAAGCTACTAAATCATTTTTTTGGGAAAAAATTGTTTCTAGGTATAGAAAATTTTCAGAAAAAAACCTACAAATTATTTTTTAAAGCTACTTGTTCGGAAAAAATTGTTTTCAGGTACAGAAAATTTTGTGAAAACCTTCAAAAAAAAAACGGAAATTTAGTGTGCAAATTTTAAAAGTCAATTAAATTATACCTTTGTATATAGAATCTATAGTACAATCATGGCGACGAACGAGCGACGCGCTACCATACGGTGACACATAAAGCAAATGTTGCCAACAGTTGTTGCAAGGGAAAGTGGAGGCTTTGAATTCTCCAACAAAGGAGAATAGTTTTTTAATACAAAAATGAGAGCCCACTAAATTTATGAAAGTTAGAGGGAGGCAAGGAAGTAATAATTTTGTGCTTTTTTGTTTTACGAATGGGATTTGGTTTTGTTGCAGAGGAAGGGGTTCTTTTTGCTTTTATCATTTTTTATAGAAAGGGGAAAATGTTGTTTTTTGTTTGTTTTTTTTTGGGTATAGGAAGGAGGAAAATAAATATTGTTCAAAAGACGGCTTGATTTTTTGGCTTTTGCATCTTGCCTGTGACGTAGTGTGGGAATAGAAGAAATGTATAATATGCATGCAAATTATTCAAACTCGGTTACCACTAAGGTTTTTGGGCTGATAGAGGATCTAATTTCCATCACACTTAGATCAATGTAGATCCCTTGTGATACCCCGGAGGATTGAACACTCCATATAAGTTAACCTATAAAATTATTTTATGGACAATCAAGCCATCCGGAGGCTTTTATGAATTTCGACAGTTTAACACCGGAAAAGTTGGAGAGCTCTTCCAGATCGTTAAAGAAATATCTTCCTAGATGTTTGTGTCTTAGTTGCGAGAGTGCAGGGCAGTGACATAAGAAGTGAGAAGTGTCTTCATGTGCTTCTTCATCGCCACAACCTCTGCATAAATCATCTGTGCTGAGCCTCAGTTTTTTCTTGTGATACTTCACCAGATTGTGTCCGGTAACGATACCCACAAGAGAGTACAGTGTTTTCTTGTTTAGTTTTAGGAGCTTATCCTTTTTACCCTTGTCAAAAAGCGGCCAAAGTTTCTTGGTATTCGCACAAGAGTCAAGTAGGGTCCATCTTTCATTTGTTTTTTCAAGAATTTTCTTTTCCACCTTCTGTTTAAAGGGACAGATGGGTGCGTTCACGTTTGGCTCTACCTGGCTAGCATCAGCTGATGATCCAATACGTGCCAGTTCGTCTGCTTTCTCGTTACCTGGAATTCCTATATGGCCAGGAACCCAGCAGAGCGTAACATTGTGCTGCGAGCCTAGAATCTTGAGCTCTTCGCGGCAACAGGAAACGAGTTTTGACTTTATTTCGATGGCAGAGAGTGCCTTTGTGGCTGAATGCCTGTCAATAAAGAAGGTAATACCAGCTAGTGGTACCGCTAATATTGACAGCCGTTCAGCTGCTTTGGTTATGGCCAAAACCTCAGCGTGGAAGACACTGCTGTTGTCAGGGAGTCTATATGAGCTGGCTAAGTCAAGAGTTTCCGAAAAGAATCCCGCTCCAACTCCACACTCCATTTTTGACCCATCAGTGAAGACTGCTACCGTTGGGTCGTTAATGTGTAGATGGGCGGCATCCCATTCTTGTCTATAGAAATCTAAGTGGGGGATAATGGAGTCAGTGCACACATTACTGCCTATATATTTGTTTAGAATCTGAGCGTGGCCTACTTGACTGTGTTAAGTAAATACATAGGTATAAATATATTAGAAAGGCTCTATTTAAGGTTTTTTTGTGATATCAGGTTAAATCAGGTTAGTTTTGATTATGTAGGTATTTATTTATATCTAGGTAGGTATATACAGCCAAAATAATAGCAACACTCCCTAATTTTTAGTAATATTTTATGTAGTACTTATATTAGACAAATATTCAAAAATGTTTGTGTTGTATTTTTGTGGTAAGTACTTTGTCAATTTTGTTTATGTAAAATTTTTTGAAAAATTAAAGGGGTTTGCAAAATTTCCAAGTCCGTCTGCAGTAATCTTTCTCACAAGCTGGTCATAAAAATAGCAACGCTTGATTTATTTAACAAAAAACAAGAATTTCTGATAACCAATGTCATTTTTCTTTATTTGTTAGCAGAGAAAATTTAATATTTACTTAAAAAAAACCTTTATTTTTTAAAACTGCATGTTTTCGATTCGGCATAGAGCCTACCAACTTCTGGAACTTTTCCTGGGGGATCGAATACCACATTTCTTGGACAATTCTCCAGAAATCGGCTTTGTTTTGTTTACTAATAACAATCCTTAGCTCTTTTCAAAGGTTTACAATAGGATTAAGGTCCGAAGATTGCGAAGGCCACTCAATAACGGCCATTTTGTTTCGTTGAAACCAGAGCTTTGTTGACTTTGTCCTGTGCTTGGGGGTGTCGTTGTCCTGTTGGAAACGCGATCTAAGGGGCTTATCTTTATTGTCCGACGGCAGCACAACAGTCTGCAGTATTTCCACATACGACACCGTTGTCATTATACCTATTACAAATATTGGACCACGCCCCACCAAGAAAAACAACCCCATAGCATTATGCTGCCATCTCCATGCCTTCCATTGCGAAGTGTTATTTAAAAAAAAAAAAATAACTAAAAATTTCAAAACCATTCTAAGGCCCCAGTTATAGCTATCATTGAAAACTGTAATGATTTGTTTTGAGGGACTTAAAAAGCAAAATCAGTGCTTATTTTGATGCCAAAAAAAAATTTCGTTTTGGCCCAACCGTCCACATAAAATGACTTTTATTATTTCAATGATTGAACTACCTTACCAATGATCATTGAAAAATTAAACTTAGTTTTATGGCGACGTTTGGGATCGAATTGATTTTTTTTTTTCACTAAGGTAATAACTCAATCCATCAGCTTTATTTTTGCATCAAAATAATTACTGATTTTACTTTCTAAAAGTCTCAAATTCAGTCATTAAAGTTTTCAATGATGGCTTTCAATGAAAGCTATAACTGGCACCTAAGACTAAAATTTCACCGAAATTTTGTCTTTTTCAGTCAACAAGCTAACTTTTTGTAGTTGCAATCAACTTAGTGCAGAATATGACTAATGCCTTTTGTTTACTCGGAAGATTATACGTAGAATAGATTGATGATACAATTACCGTTGGTATAATGCAGACATTTTTTCACTCATCCACCTATCTAAAGTGCGACATACAGTATTACTTAAAAGTAAGAAGTGTTGCTATTATTTTGGCCACTGATTGTTCGTTATGTTGTAAAATTCAAAAACTAACCATCAGATTGAGCTGAAACTTAGACAATGCAATTGTTGATGAATCAGAAGTTCACTTAAATAATTTTTTTAAACTTTTCTATAAATCGAGCTGAACGTCGAAATATAAAAATTAGTTAAAAACTGAAGAAAAAATAATCCGTTTGAGCTGAAACTTGAGAAGTTTTAAGTTTACCATCATACCTGAATATCATCTGATGAATTAATTACATGCAGTTTTTCATTTAATTTTTAAATTCATGTGGCCTTAGGTTTTTTATTCAGACAAATTTATAGTTTAGACTTTAAGAAGAGAAAAGTATCCTAATTATAATTTTTTCTTGAAAATTAATTATCAATGTTCTGGAAAGTTAAAACTAGACACCTATTTTTCTACATTCGGCTTTAATTTATTAATGCTGATAACACAAGTTAGAAATATGTACTAATGTGGTAATCATGTCTTACTTTTTCATATAAGTTTGACCTTTTTTTTAGTAAAATTGGGGTTGGTTGA
This sequence comes from Leucozona laternaria, assembly GCA_932273885.2. Lineage (NCBI taxonomy): Eukaryota > Metazoa > Arthropoda > Insecta > Diptera > Syrphidae > Leucozona > Leucozona laternaria. The sequence goes on along the minus strand of OW026366.1, from coordinate 67,692,682 downwards.
TTTGTTTCTTAAAGTAAAGACTAAGTGGGTGTTTGAGTGGGATTATTTCCTTGCGAAGAAGTTTAAGAGTTCATTTTGAAATAATAAACTTTATTTATGCGCACAAAAACTCTTTTTTAACTAAATTTTATTTAAAAAAATATTTTTTAGGAATATTAAAATTGTTTTTTTTTTTTTAATAAACACCAAAGTTTTGTCTTTTTTAAATTTTTCAAAATTATTTGTATTCAAAAACACTATTTTTTTCGAAATAATTTCCTTAATTTTTTTAAAAAAATAATTTTAAAGAGCATTGCAATTGTTTTTTTTTTTTGTAATTAAAACACTAAATTTTTGTTTTTTTTTTTTAATTTTTTAAAAATATAAACTATTTTTTTCGGAAAAAATGTACTTAATTTTTTTTTGAAAATATTTCTTAGGTGTATTTCAATGGATTTTCAAAATTGATTAGCCAAATTTAATTTTGTTTTTAATTTTTGAAAAATTGTCTGCTGATAAAAGCAAATTTTTTCCAAAAAAAACATTTGAGTTTTTTCAAATCTTGCTAAATTGCCTATATGTATTTCTAAAGGGTGATTTTTTAAGAGGTTTAGAACTTTAAAAAAAAAAAAACACAATAAATTCGAAAAAATGAATGAAATATTTATTTGAATCGATAGTTTGAACCTTGCAATTTAGTGTTTAAAGATAATTTCATGCAAATGTTGACCGCGGCTGCGTCTCAGGTAGCCCATCCGCTGAGTCCAATTTTGGCATACTCTTTCACACATATCGGCCGGTATCTCACGAATGAATGCATGGATGTTGGCTTCCAGTGCGTCAATCGAAGCGGGCTTGTCCCTATAGACATTAGCCTTGACATACCCCCACAAAAAATAATCTAATGGTGTCAAATCGCACGATCTAGGCGGCCAATTGACCGGCCCGAAACGTGAAATTAACTGTTCACCAAACTCGCCTCGCAATTGCGCCATTGTTTCGCGTGCTGTGTGGCATGTGGCACCGTCTTGTTGAAACCACATATCATGCAAGTCAAGAACTTCCATTTCGGGCAAAAAAAAGTTTGTTATCATCGCTCGGTAGCGTTCACCATTGACAGTAACGCTGCGATTCGCATCATGAAGAAATAGGCCCAATAATGCCGCCGGCCCATAAACCGCACCAAACAGTGGCTTTTTCGGAATGCATTGGTAGCTGTTGCAATGCTTCTGGCTGATCTTCACTCCAAATGCGGCAATTTTGCTTATTTACGTAACCAAAAATGAGCCTCATCGCTGAACACAAGCAGCGCGCGATGAACATTTCGAACCGAGCACGAATTTTGATAGTAAAATTCAATAATTTGCAAGCGTTGTTCATTTGTAAGACGATCCATGGTTAAATTGCAAACCAAACTGAAGCTGTTTGACAGTGACACAAGGTACTAAACACACGTCAGCTGTGAAAACCAGTGTTGCCAAAACCAAACCAGCTTAAAAATCACCCTATATTTTCATTTCATTTTTTTTTTTCAATCTAAATAGGTACATAAATAGGTACCTACATAAAAAAAATTTAATTTTTTAATTTTTGTCTAAATTGTATAATTAGTAAGGTACCTACAAAATATTTTTTTTGGACAGAAAGGTACCTTTTGTACCCATAAATAGGTAGATACCTAGGTTGTATTTTTTTTTCGAAAAAGAAAGCTAGGTAGGTTGTAGGTACCTATAAGGTATTTGATTTGGTTTGAAAAATAATTTTTAATAGGTGGGTGGTTGGTTAATATTTTAAATTTACGTATATACCTACCAACATACCAAATACATTCATATCTATGTATGTATGTAGGTTAGGTACCTATCTACATTTTTTTCAAATGTTTTAATAGGTACCACCCTGTGCATATACACCCACCCACCCACCTACATCCCTACATTGATATTTACATAATGTACCTATACCTATACCTTCATACCTACCTAAACGTTAAAAAACAAATTATACCTACCTACCGAATACCTACATAATTATTATTATTTTTGTTATTCAAAATTCCAATTACCTATCTTCTTTTTGAATAACAAACATAATAAAATACCTACTGTGAAAAAAGCCTACCAAAAATCTATTAAATATATGTAGCTATACCTATGTACCTACCCAACTAACAAACTCCCGGAGTTAAGCTCTTCAAATCTGAAAAAAGCTCCCATAAGATTCTTTTAAATCCTATTGCTATACTTAAGAATGAATCTCTTGTTATGAAACTCAAATTCGTCTCATAGCATTTTTATTGTAAGAGCTTAGCATTTTTTAAATTTGAAAGTACTTAAATCCTATATCTAGATCTATTTAAGTCTCATAAGTATCTCGTTATGAAATTAAAACTCTAAACCTCATTTTTAGTCTTTATAATCCCATAATAATACTTCAAGTTTTTTTCAAGATTCTTATAGGAGCTACGACGTCAGCTTTGAATATAAACGAACAGATGTTATAGTTGAATTGTACAGTGCGTTCTTTTTGTTCACAAAACTTGCTTCTGTTCATGTTTCTATCGGATTGGTTATTTGATTGGCGGTGGAAGATGTAATTTTAGATTTCAAAAAAAAATTTTTTTTTTGTTTTCTTTGCGAGCAAGTTTCTTTGCTCGATTTTTTGTTCTGTTTGTTTACCTAATTTCGGGGTAGTAGTGAATTTGATTATAAATATTATAACAACAATTCTTAGCACTGAAATATACTAAACAAAAAGCACACATTTCAAACTTAAGGTAGTTAATATTATTCATCATCATCGTCGGCTCGACAACCGGGGTCCGGTCCTAGCCTCCTTCAACAAGTCTCTCCACCCATCCCGGTCTCGAGCCGCCGCCATCTAGTTGCGCACCCCAAGGCTCCGGGCGTCCTGGTCTACGCCATCTCTCCAGCGCAAGCATGGTCAACCACGCTGTCGTCTACCATAGAATGTACCACAAAGAACTTTCCGAGCAGGTTCCTCTTCGCTCATGCGAGCTAGGTGCCCTGCCCACCGGAGTCTACCGAGCTTAATTTTTGTCACGATATCTGCTTCAAGGTAGATTGCGTACAATTCATGATTGTACCGTCTCCGGAATCGTCCTTCCTCACATATGGGGCCAACAATTCTCCTTAAGACTTTTCTCTCGAACGCGGCTAAGAGGTCGGAGTGCCTTTTGCTAAGCACCCAAGTCTCGGATCCATATGTGAGTACTGGCAGGACCATGGTCCTGTACAGCAGCAGTTTTGAAGTTATGGTGAGATTTCTGGATTTGAAGAGCTTTGACAGACTATAGTTAATATTATAAGTATTATTAAAAAGAGGAAACAATCTGCCGAAAAATCTCAAAAGCATTATTTTGATAGAATTGATCGAAACAACCTTATTAATTGTACTAATGGAAATTACCATGAGTATCACATAATGTTTATGGTATATATATATATATATACTGTTGTTGCATCGGCTGTCATCAGCTTTGGAGTGATTTAAATAACACCAAGCAATATCCAGTTAACTTTGATTGTTACTTTATTCGAAAAATTATTAGGTTATAATTTAGTTCCATTGTTTCAAAATGTTAATCTAACACAATTATCGATTTTTTGCTTTCTCATTTAAATTTCTTAATAAAAGTTGGCAATTGCAATAAAAAGGAACGCCCCACAGACAAATGTGTTGCGTTTGAAAGTTAAATGTCAAATTTAAGTCCCATAAGAGCATTTTAGCTCCCATAAGAAGTACTGTCTCTCAGAGAAAATTTATATTTACTGAGAGCGACACTTCTTACGGGAGCTCAAACGTTCTTATGGGACTTCATCATCATCCAAAGATCTCATAGAGATCTTAAAACAAGAGTTAAATTATCAATCAACAGCAGCCATGTTGCAATATGAACAAAATGTTTTCATTATATTCTGAGGGTTACCGTAGCTTAAAAAAAATATTCTTAATGAATTAATATATTTGGTTTTCCATTCTGACCAAAACGTCATATTCATCTTGTTTTCTCTTATTTGCTTATGGTATAAGTTGTATAAAAAATGGATTTGTATAACTTAGTATACAGCTACTATACCAGAGAAGAATGAGCGGGGACATTCTTTTTTGTGTTATGTCATTATTTAAAATTTGTGAGAGCAGTATATTAACACGACACAAGTAAAATGGCATCTTTAAAAATCAGTTGTTTTTGTCAGTTTTTAATGACAAATATATTGGAAAATTTCAGAAAATCTTAATAATGAAAAAGCGTCATATTTTGTACACCTCTAGAGTCTAGATCCAATTTTTGTCATAAAAGCACGATAATGACAGTAATTGGAAAAAAATATGGTATGAATGATCGCATTTTGTGAATTGTATAAAAACATACTTTGGTGATTTTTGCACCTAAAAAAATATTAATGGTAACCCTATAATACGATTATAATTAATAACAACATATTTTAAATATGCATAATTTTGGAAGCGCGTTGTTATTTTTCGAAGCAAAATGTTTAAATTAGTAGATGCAATTTTAATTGCACCAAGAATTTAGCCTACATATGCCATGATTTTTACAAATATAATACGTCAATTAACTTGTGAGATAAATACTCGCACCAAAAAACACATTATTTTTTGACATGAGAGAATCACAAACACACATAAAAACTATTCGCCTACCTTCTTCAAAAAAAGAAATTAAAAATGCGAAAGATATATGTTTTTTTTTAGTTTACACACACTCGTTCTCTTTTTAACAACTTTTGTAGGAAGAGACGCACTCCCATAGGAAGAGTTCAGAGAGCTTTACTAGATTAACAAAGCGGCGTCTATAATCGCATAAGAAGAATGAAACTCTTCCTATAGGATCAAGAGGCTCCCATAACTAGGCCATTTAAGGCTTTTAACAATCTTATAAGAATCTAGAAGAACTCCTCAAGAGTGCATTTAGCTCCCTAAAATAAGTCTCGTAGCGCTCTCGGAGCGTCTTATGAGAGGAAAAATGTTACTTGGGTACTATACTTTAAAATTTGGTATACCTACCTATGCACCATAATCCAAAATATAGCAACGTTGTATTCCACTAAGCTATAGTGAAATTTAACAATGTTGCTTTGAAAATCAACGAAAATCAAAACTGAAAATTTAAAACCAAATTCAAATTGTGCTCGAAAATAAAATCATAAAGTAATTATATACATATAAACATATGCCTATAGCCTGGCAATACAAAAAAATTAATTCTTATACATTCAAATACCTACCTACTCAAGTTTTCCTTGTACAAAACAATAAACGATAGAATACCTACATACAAATGTAAACATATAGCGATTTTTCTCCTATATTCTGGTCGTTGTCATGGCAAACATGTCTGATTTAGTTATCCCATTTACTCCCCTTATAGTTGTCAGAACAATTAAATACAACCCTCTCCTTCTATTTTTTGTTTTACTTCTTATTTCCCCCTTCTGCCTCAAGTCTCCACTGCCAAATAGTCGATAAGCCCTGCGCCGCGTAACGGCCACACATAAAGAAGAAAAAATCAGTCTCGTGGTAGTACTATAGGTTCTAAAGGGTCCGCCAAATAACTTTTCTTTTTTTTTGAAAATGGCGCAAAACATCGAGTGTAGCTTCGGCTGTGTGGCACGTGGAACAAAAATTCGTTCAACATGGCCCGATAACGATCGCCATTGACTGTAACGGCCCCTCCTTGCTCATTTTCGAAAAAATGGCCCAATTATGCCTCTGGACCAAAAACCGCACCAAACAGTGACTCGTTTTGGGTGTATCGGCTTTTCAATGTATGCGTGCGGGTTTTCTGTGCCCCAAATGCGACAATTTAGCTTGTTTACTACCCGCCAAGATCAAAATGAGCTTCATCTGAAAAGATGATTTTTTTGGCAAAATCGGCATCTTCTCTAAGTCGATCGCAGGCCCACTTAGCGCAGCGTATACAAAACCATATTCGGTCAGCGGAAGGATAAAACTAATTATCTGTCAAATCAGACATGAGCTAAGTGTTACCATTCACGAAATAAGCACTAGTTGAAAAAAAAACGTTAGATGGCGGACCCTTTATATATAGAAAGATTATACCTAAAAATTATTTTTTACAGCTACTTTTTCGGAAAACATTGTTTTTAGATACGAAAATTTTCAAAAAAAACTGAATTTTACAGCCTTATTATGGCTATCAAATATCAACTTGATATTTGATAATATCTTTGTATATAGAACCTATACACTCAAAAAATTTATTAGTAAATTAAATAACATTCGTAGCAGAAAAATTCGTGCATTGTACGAATATTTGCAAAATATACGAAGTATTTGTATCGTTATATGTTTACGAATTCATTCGTGAAGTTTTACTAATACCTGTGGTAGTATTCACGAATTAATTCGTTTTATGTACCAATTATATTCGTAAACAAAAATTTAACAATGAGTATGAGTGTATTGTACGAATTATTGTGTACATATAACTAATAACATTTGTTGATTTCTGGTACGAATAACTTCGTAATTTTTTCCATTGCATTCGTAGTATTTACTAATGAATTCGTACTATTTACGAAGTAAAACAAATATCAGTAGACAAAATTCATTCGTAAGTTGACGGTACGAATTATTTGTAGAATGTACGAAGCATTAGTTGAGTTTAAAAAATACAAGCGGGTATTTCAGTTATTTCTTTTGGAAAACTTATTTAATTTTAAAATTAGTTGAAACGTGTTACTGTGAAGTGCGCATGTATAAAACAAATTTGTCTTTCTGTTAAAATAAATATTAAAGTAAATATTATTCCTTTTTTCTGAACAAAACATAATTATATTGAGTTAAATGATGGTTAACAAAATACATGTGAGAAATAATTAATATACAATTTCACCAAGTGGCAAGTGGCAGAGCAAAAATAATTTCGACAGCTTATAGTTTTTTGCATGACATTCAATGGAAGTAGACATTTTCTTCGAAAAATTATGATTGTTAAATATTTTATATATTTTTGGCGGCCTTCGAACCAAATAACTGAAAAACCTTTGATGCAATTATGGAGTAATGTCACTGTCAAAAAATTACATGAATTTTTATTTATTATTAATCTTTTTATATATAGGAATATGAAGTCAGTAAATTATTTTTATACTTTTAAAATACAGAACATTTTGTTATTATTTTAACACTTGATTGTTTAGGTAATTTCAGAGAAAAAATGCAATGATGGTAAGTTATACAACAGTATTTGTACTATATACGAATGTCAATGTAAAATGTACGAATGAATAGTAAGAGCACTGGTAAATATTACAATAACATAAGCACAATGTACGAATGGGTATAAGGACCATGCGTAGATTTACCAATAGTATTCGTGCAATGTACGTTTGCTTTTGTACGAATACGAATACAATATTAGTAAAATTTACCAAACTACGCCTTTTCTACGAATCATATTGGTGGCTGAAAACCACGAAAAAAATTCGTAGAATGGACGCAGTTATTAGTACTATTTACACACGGAATTTTTTGAGTGTAGTACTATCACGAGACTGATTTTTTCTTCTTTATGTGTGGCCGTTACGCTCCGCTGGGCTCATCGACTATTTTCAGTGGAGACTTGAGGCAGAAAGACGAAGTAGAAGTAAAACAAACAAATAGAAGGAGAAGGTTGTATTTAATTGTTCTGACAACAATAAGGGGAGTAAAGGAGATAACTTATGTCGTTTTCGTTTGGATTTCGGAACTGTTCCATTCCTATATAAAATGGGAATTTTGGAGTAAAAGGAGTGAAAAAGGAGTAGCTCCGAACGTCCACTCGAAAACGACATTAATCAGACATTTTTGCCATGACAACGACCAGAATATAAGATGAAAATTCGCTATATGTTTACATTTGTATGTAGGTATTCTATCGTTTATTATTTTTTACGAGCAAAACTTGAGTAGGTAGGTATTTGAATGTATAAGAATAAATTTTTTTCTATTGCCAGTTTTCACAATTTCTATGCGGGAGTTGTTCATTCAATTTTTTTTTGGCTTGAAGAAAATCTTATTCATATAGGTATAGGAATCATATATATAGGTATTAGACCAAAAGCCGGGAGCAAATTTTGGGAGTGGAGTGATAACCAATATTTATACACATGTATATGTAGATATACGCAACATTATATCAAATTCAACCGTCTGGCAGATTTTTTTTTCAGCCGGGGGTGGGGGTGGGCGTTCGAAAATGGTAATTTTTCCGACTTTGGGGTCGAAGTGATAACCACTTAAATTAATATATAAACAACAGATTAGGGTGCACTGATGTCAAAAAAGTGTGTCCAAGACGTTTTACTTTCAGCCTTCCCCTTGCCAGACGGCCACCAAAATGCGCGAAAATCAACTTTTTGGGTCGAAGTGATAACCACTTAAATTAATATATGAACAATAGAGGAGGGTGCACTGATGTCAAAAAAGTGTGTCCAAGACGTTTTACTTTCAGCCTTCGCCTTGCCAGACGGCCAACAAAATGCGCGAAAATCAACTTTTTGGGTCGAAGTGATAACCACATGAGTGATACATCAAAAAATCAGAAAAATTCTCCTGATTATGAAAATGTGTGTCCAAGACGTTTTGGTTTCAGCCTTGTGCTTGCCAGACGCATTTTAACATTTTTTTAATGCATTTTTCAACTTAAACTCTTAGTAACTTTTTTTCTATGAAGTATAACCAAAAGACTGAGACACCAAAAACTCAGAAAAATTCTCCTGATTATGAAAATGTGTGTCCAAGACGTTTTGGTTTCAGCCTTGTGCTTGCCAGACGCATTTTAACATTTTTTTAATGCATTTTTCAACTTAAAACCTTTATAACTTTTTTCCTATGAAGTATAACCAAAAGACTGAGACACCAAAAACTCAGAACAATTCTCCTGATTATGAAAATGTGTGTCCAAGACGTTTTGGTTTCAGCCTTGTGCTTGCCAGACGCATTTTAACATTTTTTTAATGCATTTTTCAACTTAAAACCTTTATAACTTTTTTCCTATGAAGTATAACCAAAAGACTGAGACACCAAAAACTCAGAAAAATTCTCCTGATTATGAAAATGTGTGTCCAAGACGTTTTGGTTTCAGCCTTGTGCTTGCCAGACGCATTTTAACATTTTTTTAATGCATTTTTCAACTTAAAACCTTTATAACTTTTTTCCTATGAAGTATAACCAAAAGACTGAGACAACAAAAACTCAGACTTATAGTAAATCTATATTTTTATTGTTAAGGTATATACACATAAATGAAATGTTTTTTAATTTGGGTCCTACGCTTTGTGCTGCGTTTCAAAGCTTTACTGGTTGTGACTATACACCAAGTTTTTTTAAGAAAGGAAAAGTGGAACCCTTTGAAATTCTCAAGGATTCGGTGGAATTGCAACACACTTTCAAAATTCGGACAATTTTTTTATATAAGTGAAGAAGACATTTCAATTATAGAGGAATTTGTTTGCAAAATGTATAGAACAACCGCCTTCAAAGTAAATGACGCTCGATATTAGTTGTTTTACAAAACTTGTAAACCGACTTCGAAAAAAATTTTCAAAAACATTAAAAGTAAGCTAAAAATTTTAAAATTTTTCTTTAAAACCTTAACAGCCATATAATTGCTTTGTTTCAAAACTAGTTTCATTGCAAAACTAGTTTTATAGAAGTTTGTAGTCTCAATTTTTGTCCGGTTTTATGAGTCTAGAGTTCTATCCAAAGCTAGGTTTTGGTTTTCGATTTTTAGGTGTCAAAATATTTTTGAATAATACCGATTTGAGCACCTCCAAACATCTATAAAACTAGTTCTGTTATGAAACTAGTTTTGAAACAAGTCAATAATATGACTGTAAGTAATTATATGCTTAAAAATTTTATCGGAAGGTTTTGAAGGAAGCTTATTACCGCCAAACAGAAGCGTTTTACTGCAACAAATTAATCGTTGCAACTATATATGCCATATTTGCAAAAATGCAATATTAAATACAGGCATACAACTTTCCCCATTTCACTGCGGCTGGTCCATGGAGGATGACATGGTCAAACTGAAATGAATGAATATTTTAAAATAAAATTCATATGTTATGCCTTAGAGGAAAAAAGTTGTTTTTGTACATTCTTTCTTATGGGTCTTCTGGCAAACTTAAGGCCGAAACCAAAACGTCTTGGACACACATTTTCATAATCAGGAGAATTTTTCTGAGTTTTTGGTGTCTCAGTCTTTTGGTTATACTTCATAGAAAAAAAGTTATTAAGAGTTTAAGTTGAAAAATGCATTAAAAAAATGTTAAAATGCGTCTGGCAAGCACAAGGCTGAAACCAAAACGTCTTGGACACACATTTTCATAATCAGGAGAATTTTTCTGAGTTTTTGGTGTCTCAGTCTTTTGGTTATACTTCATAGAAAAAAAGTTATTAAGAGTTTAAGTTGAAAAATGCATTAAAAAAATGTTAAAATGCGTCTGGCAAGCACAAGGCTGAAACCAAAACGTCTTGGACACACATTTTCATAATCAGGAGAATTTTTCTGAGTTTTTGGTGTCTCAATCTTTTGGTTATACTTCATAGAAAAAAAGTTATTAAGAGTTTAAGTTGAAAAATGCATTAAAAAAATGTTAAAATGCGTCTGGCAAGCACAAGGCTGAAACCAAAACGTCTTGGACACACATTTTCATAATCAGGAGAATTTTTCTGAGTTTTTGGTGTCTCAGTCTTTTGGTTATACTTCATAGAAAAAAAGTTATTAAGAGTTTAAGTTGAAAAATGCATTAAAAAAATGTTAAAATGCGTCTGGCAAGCACAAGGCTGAAACCAAAACGTCTTGGACACACATTTTCATAATCAGGAGAATTTTTCTGATTTTTTGATGTATCACTCATGTGGTTATCACTTCGACCCAAAAAGTTGATTTTCGCGCATTTTGTTGGCCGTCTGGCAAGGCGAAGGCTGAAAGTAAAACGTCTTGGACACACTTTTTTGACATCAGTGCACCCTCCTCTATTGTTCATATATTAATTTAAGTGGTTATCACTTCGACCCCAAAAACGGAAAAATGAACATTTTCGAACGCCCACCCCCGCTCCCGGCTGAAATAAAAACCTGCCAGACGGTTGATTTTGGAATAATGTTGCGTATACCTACACATACATCTATATGAATTTTGGTTATCACTCCACTCCCAAAATTTGCTTCCGGCTCTTAGACTATATAGGCATACCTACGAAATAGATTTTGTTTTACATTTCAACAAGTTATTGAACTATAAAAATAATTAAAAATATTTGAATTAAAAATATTTTTTTTAGTTATAGGTAGGTAGGTGCCTAGGGATATATTTAATATAAAAATCGTTTGAAAGGGGGGGTCGATTCCCCCCCGTTTAGCCGGGAGGGGCAATATTGTAAAAAAATGACAAAACAATTTAAAAACAACGGTTGCACTCACAATGCCATGATATGCCTTTTTGTAAATCCAGAAATCTTTTCTTTTAATTTTCTTTTTAAATAAAGTTGTTTTACAGAACAGTTTTTTTAAAATAAATTTTCAAACTCAATATTTTGAATTTTTTTAAAATTTTGTTCAAACTAATTGGGGCATATTCATAGTCACTTTTAAACTCCAGTTTATCTTAGACTGGGGTTTATTCAATGTTATTTAGATAGGATAATCCCAGGTCTAATATAAACTGGAGTTTAAAAGTGACTATGGATATGCCCCGTTTTGTTTAAAATTGCACGTTATTAAATAGTACTGCCGTTTTTAATATTTAATGCACTTATACATTTTTATTGAAACACCAAAATCCAACTACCATAATTTTCAAAAAGATATTTTTTGAATTTTTAAAAAAAGTTTGAAATTTTTTTTGTAAACTCGATATTTCAAAAACAACTTAGTCGATTTTCATCAAACTTGCCAAAAAGCAGTTTTTTAGCTAGATTTTAGAAAAAATAAATTATTCTTTCAACCAAAAGTAACTGTTTCTCCCATACAAAAGAACGGCTGGACCGATTTTAATGATCTCTGATTTGTTGAATATTTTTTTCACGAATTTTACCAAAAATTAAAAAAAAACCTTTTTCTGAAGTTGGAATATTTTTATTTTTTGAATGGTAAATTAATTTGCATTATACATTGGAATATTGAATTGAATAATTATTTAAGCTGCTTCGAATACTAATTTCACTGTATTAACCAACTTCACGTTATATTACTTTCCCAACACAGAAAGAACTTTTGTAATCGAAAACCATCTGTTTGTTTTTATCCCATTTCACTCTACAAATAGCTATTTTTATAAATAATCTTTCAAAAAAAAAAAAACCAACGCAATTTATGAAATCACCCACAAATCAGATAACGAATTTGTGAAAAAAGAATATCAATTAAGCCATCCACTACCAATAATCTTTCAAACACAAAAAGAATTTCTTAAATCGGATATTTTTCATATTTTAACCTCATTTAACCCTACAGGTAACAAAATTTGAAAAAATATCCCTAAAGCCATTTGCTAAGAAAAACCTTTCAAACAAAAAAAGAATTTCTTAAATCCGACAATTTTTATATTTTTACCTCATTTCACCCCATTTCGCTTCTTCATTGGAAGCGTATCAAAAAATTAAAGGAAAATTGATATATTTATTTAACAAATCAGAGAATAATGTCATCGCTGGAACTGTTTTTTTACAGAATATGATGATATACACATAGAAGGGACACCGGAATTTTCGTCCGCTAGATGGATGCTCTAAAAAATGTACGGTCGCCAATGCTTCCACGAATAGCGAGTGAATTCAACAACCATTGAATTTGTTCTTCTGGAAGAATTGTGCGCGTGGAAATTTTGAGGGAAGGCAACAACAAAAACAACCCGACTGGTGTCTACTATGCCAGACGAAATGTATTTGTAAATTATAAGGGTTGTTGGGGATGATGAGTAAGGTTTGTTTTTTTTATTTTTATTCATTCTGAAATATTTCTGCTGCTTAAATGCAATTGGGATGGTTATGGCTCAATTTTGTTGCGTTTTTTTCAATTTCACGGCAAAGACATTTTTATTTATTTTAACTTTTTAGTCTCGTTTAGAGATCCCATCTTTTGTTTGTTGCGCTTGGTTTTGTTTTATATCCAATTTTTATTTTTGTAGATTTAAAATTTGTTATTGTAATCATGGTGTAGATAGGTAAGTCCCTATCTAAGTATGTATTTTTTTCTAAACGCAATACATTTCTTGCTATAGAAGTAAACCAGATTTGTTCTTTTATTTTTTTTCAACGATTTTATTTGGATATAAACATTGCATTGATTGTTTTTGGTTGGAGGCGAAAAATACATATGTGCATATCAAAATCTATGCACGACTCGCACAAACTTGCTCTTTTGTGCGATCACATTGTGGTTCTATAGTCTGAACTAAATTAGCTATGGGAGTCTATATATCATCCATTTGCAAAAGCTTAGTTTAGTTGCAGGTGGTATTATATGAGTATGCAAAAATTAAAAATAATTAAATTAAATTAAATAAATTAAAACAATAATTTTTTGGAAAAATAAATTCACCAATTAGTAATCAAAACTAGAACAGCCCATTAGCCGAAATTCAACCATATCATACACAATTTTGTTTTAAACATTTGGGAATGTAGGTTTATTTATATATGTATATAGGTACATAGATATATGTGTATATCATGCAGTTCCGTTGAATAGGTACCTAAGCAGAAAAATTTACGACAAGGTATTATTTATGTAAAAGATAATCGTGCCATATTCAGTCTTCTGGCCTTCTTAGCTGCAAATACATCGATAACTTCCTCAGTTTTAATCTCAATTTGTCGATGAACTGACATTAACGCCAATCCTGATTCAGCGGTCAAAGAGTGCAATTGCAGCTCTTGGAGAGTGCAAGAAGGATCTGTTTCCTTACATCCACAAGCTTCTAAAAATTCTGGCGACATTACCGGTTTCAACATGCACACCGGAAAGAACATTTTCAACAATGCAACGTCTGAAAACTTATTCAAGAAATTCTATCGGTGAAGAAGACTGACAGCAATATTATTGACTTGTTTCAAAACTAGTTTCATAGCAAAACTAGTTTTATAGAAATTTGTACGTACTTAGAAATTATCAAGTTGCTATTTTGTTACTTTGGAAAAATTAAGTAATTACTACAGAAAAAAAGCACTTACTAGTTTTTATGCATGGGGAATAAAGTTCTTACTAAACAAATTCATCGGAGAAAAGTAGTTACTTAAACTTAATTTTCAGCATTTACTGCGGTTTTATGCATACCATAAATAGTATTTACTTAGAAATTCTCTAGAAAAAGCATTTGCTATGTTTTATGCATATAACCCAATATTGAACAATCAATATTCACCTTCCTCAATTGAGAAACCAAAAAAATACAAAACACGCCCATAATGAACCTATCTACCTACATACTCAGGAACCTCTTAAAGACAAACAAATTTTGTCTGCCGAACGCTCTCCATTGGCATTGAATGGCATTTACAACACCAAAACCTTCTTTTCGTTCTTGTTGTTCATTTCAAAGAAAAAAAATAAATACCTTCTTTTCCTTCTCAGACCGTATGTAGCATTGACTTATTATATATGGACTGCTAGTTGGTTGTCAATTCCATACATAACCTGCGAAGATGATGGTTCCAGTTCTCAAAGCGAAATCAGCGACAAGTTCGGGCCTACCGACAATAATAAATACTATTTTTAGCGCCATCTGTTACATACTTCGCCTCAGAATGAAATTTCATTAATAGAAGGTAAAGCCATCTATGGTCATAGGAAGTCACCAATCGGCGTAGTGTTGGGGGAGCACTGAAAAAAATCCTTTTTTGATTTATTTTATAAAACCTTTGATTTTAGAGTCATATTCGAAATAAAAGATTTTTCAATGAAATTTATTTTCTCCATTTCAAGAGATGTAGTGAAGGAAGATATTTTTAAAACATTATTTCAAGGAAAAATTCGTACAATCGTATTTATAAACGCCGTCTTACTTTAGACGGCCGTCCAAGTTATAAAAACATTTTTAATGTCTGAAGTTTTCTAACTTTTTACCTACCTTAAGACAATGGAATCTATTGTCTAAACCTGCAATATTGCAATATTTTTTGTATATATCAAATAAAGTATTTTCCAACTATTTCGAAATAATTATAAACTGTCTAACTAGTCAAAAATCTAATAAATACGACTCGCCCACTAGGCAACTTCCGAGCAGCTTTTTAGATATCTTATTTTTCTTGAAAACGTTCGTATTTTTTTTAATTATAACTTATTCATAGGTTCATTCCTTAATTTTAAAATTCTGATTTTTGTGCATTTCAGTCCAAAGTTCTGTCAAAGTTCATAAAAAAACAATAAAATTGTACAAAAAGGCCCAAAAATTTGGAGTAAAGGAACGAACCTTACTTTTAATTTATCAGTAAAATTTATCTTAACCGAAATTGTAGAGGATTAGAATTCCCTATAAAAACGCGCTTAAACTGTGTACTTAAAACTACAAGGCGTTTTTTTTTTGCAAGTCCATGTGGATTTGTCGAAAAAACAACATCGGAACTAATTGTTTTACACGTAAATACAACAACAACTTAAATCTATATGGACTTAGCTAAGTCCAGATAATTATCGGGACTTACGTACTGTTGTAAGAAGTCCCGATGTCGTTTTTTCGACAATCCATATGGACTTGCAAAAAACACGCCTACTAAATATATTCAATATTCTTAGCAAAAAGTGTAAAGCAAAATACTACCTCTACTCATTTACTTTTCAAATCTGCCAGTTTCTACTAATTTTATTTTATTTTATGAACTTCGACATGACTAAAATTTGTATGAATTAACAGTTTTGAAAATTAAGCGAGAAGTTGTTTGTAAAAAAAAGAAAATTTTCGGATTTGGTTAAGGGATTTTTTTTTTTCAAATAACCCTTAGCACTGGTTTGACATTTATTGTTTGTTTTTATTTTGCAATTCAGTTTCAGAATTCTTCTCGATGATGTTTGTTTATTAGTTTGTTGTTATTAATTAAAAAAAGTATGAAAACAAAGTTAAATCATTACGAAACTAATTAACAACAGCAACCAATGAAATCAACAAACAGCGGTAATGGTTATCGATTTAAGTGAAAGAAAATTTTATTTGCTCCTAGACAAGAAGTGAAAAATCTCAGTCACGTTCAGCGTCACACAACGTGAAGGATGTCGGAAAGACAGAATGCATGTATTGAAGAAATTATAATATACAATTCGTAATTCATTTGTGTGAGGTGTTTTTCAGATAAAAATATTATTATAAATACTGTCTGCACTATCGACGGAAGGTAAAAAATAACTAGTTTCCTTTGTAAAACTTGCGTTCAATGAAAGCACTTGACTACATAAATGTAGTCCCTTGTGTCTGCTGAACGTACCCAATGAAAAATGAAATCAGATGGAAAAAAATCCTTCAAAAAGATCCTCGATACAAATGTCAAACAGTAGTATCTGTATTTTCCGATAGGACTGAACTCGGCGCTTGTAACGCATAGCTTAAAGTGGCGTCAACGTGAAGTTGGCTCCTGGCAGTCCATATATAATAAGTCAATGGTATGTAGATTGTGAATAAATTTTCCAAAGGGAAATATAGCTCAGCGTATGTAAGAACCAAACAACAATTAGTTGTGTTGCCGTTTTTGACCACCAATCAGCGAGGGCTGAGTTTCTCGGTGTCTACTTCTGTTTGTAATTTATTCAATTAGGTGTAACTGAGCAAGGCAAGATTCGGAGAGCATTACGTGATTCTTCAAATCCATTGGATTTGCACGAAAATACGTAAGGAAGTGATGTTTTTAATTTTGACCTCAGCAGTTGATGACATTTTGTTGCAGATTCATTCAAAACTTTCATAGAAGTTTTAACTGATATCGAGAATAAGCTGAAACCGATCAAAAGTCAACAATCCATACCAAATGTGCTTAAACTAGCTGCCGCTTTAAAATTCTTTGCTCAAGGAAGCTACCAACTGAGCGTTGGGAATGACTAACATTGGTATGGCGCAACCAACGGTATCAGTCGTTCTCAGTGAATTGCTAAGCGTTTTGGAAAGATACATTTGCCCAAAATGGATTAAATTTCAATACACACAGGAAGAAGAATGTAAAGCAAAAATATACTTTTTCGAAAAAAGCGAAATCCCAAATGTAGTTGGGGCTGTAGATGGGACGCACGTGAAAATTATCGGACTCAAAAAGGACCTTCGGCATGTTTATTACAATAGAATGGGTTATTATAATGGGTGATTTTTTAAGAGGTTTAGAACTTTTTTTTAAAAAAAAAAACACAAAAAATTCGAAAAAATGAATGAAATATTTATTTGACTCGATAGTTTGAACCTTGCAATTTAATGTTTAAAGATTATTTCATGCAAATGTTGACCGCGGCTGCGTCTCAGGTAGCCCATCCGCTGAGTCCAATTTTGGCATACTCTTTCACACATATCGGCCGGTATCTCACGAATGAATGCATGGATGTTGGCTTCCAGTGCGTCAATCGAAGCGGGCTTGCCCCTATAGACATTAGCCTTGACATACCCCCACAAAAAATAATCTAATGGTGTCAAATCGCACGATCTAGGCGGCCAATTGACCGGCCCGAAACGTGAAATTAACTGTTCACCAAACTCGCCTCGCAATTGCGCCATTGTTTCGCGTGCTGTGTGGCATGTGGCACCGTCTTGTTGAAACCACATATCATGCAAGTCAAGAACTTCCATTTCGGGCAAAAAAAAGTTTGTTATCATCGCTCGGTAGCGTTCACCATTGACAGTAACGCTGCGATTCGCATCATGAAGAAATAGGCCCAATAATGCCGCCGGCCCATAAACCGCACCAAACAGTGGCTTTTTCGGGATGCATTGGTAGCTGTTGCAGTGCTTCTGGCAGATCTTCACTCCAAATGCGGCAATTTTGCTTATTTACGTACCCATTCAACCAAAAATGAGCCTCATCGCTGAACACAAGCAGCGCGCGATGAACATTTCGAACCGAGCACGAATTTTGATAGTAAAATTCAATAATTTGCAAGCGTTGTTCATTTGTAAGACGATCCATGGTTAAATTGCAAACCAAACTGAAGCTGTTTGACAGTGACACAAGGTACTAAACACACGTCAGCTGTCAAAACCAGTGTTGCCAAAACCAAACCAGCTAAAAAATCACCCGTTAGTATAAATGCCATGCTGGTAAGTTTCATATCATCTTATCAACTTTATTTAAAAAAAAATCTTAGGTTCGTGATCATCAAATAAAAATAAAAATAATTAATGCAAAACATCCAGGAGCGGCGCATGATGCAAGTATGTGAAATGTGTCACAGTTAAAGGTCATGTTAGATAATGACTATCGTAATGGAAGAACTGATTTTCGAATTCTTTGTGATGGAGGATATCCTCTTTCACCATACTTGACTACGCCGCACAGTGGTTCGGTTTGTATGGGAGAGCGGAAAAAAGTCTGTTTTATCTGAACGGTTCAACGGATTTAAATGAAATTTGGCAAACATGTTTAGATTAGTCTTATACATGTTTGGTCAAAATTTGGTTGAAAAAAAATAATTAGAAACAAAGTTATTGACATTTTTCTAAAATTTGAGGGTTTTGATGTTTCTATGGGAGAGCGGAAAAAAAATCTGTAACATCTGAACTGCTTAACGGATTAAGATGAAATTTGATTCGCAATTTAAAATTAGTCTTATACACATTTGGTCAAAATTTGGTTGAAAAAAAATAATTAGAAACAAAGTTATTGACATTTTTCTAAAATTTGAGGGTTTTGATGTTTCTATGGGAGAACGGAAAAAAGTCTGTAAAATCTGAACTATTAAACGAATTTTAATTAAATTTGACACACATGTTAAGATTAGTCTTATACATGCTTGGTCAAAATTTGCTCAAGAAAAAATTATTAGAAAAAAAGTTTTTGACATTTTTATAAAATTTGAGGGATTTGATGTTATATTTAAATAATTTTTTTTTTAGTAAAATCTTAACTTTTTATTTTGAACAAAATATTATTATTAACTATGTATATTTTAATGTATTGAATTCACTTTATATGTTTGTTATTATATTTCACTTCACTTTCACTTATTGGTTGATCTAAGAGTAAAAATTTTTCTTACACACCTTGCACAAATGCTCAATAACTCAATACTGACTTTTTTTTTTAATCCTTTATATATATAGATTTAAGTTAGAGATTTTATTCTAATAAGCCATTACTAATCCTTACAGGTAATAAAAAATTACGCAATACACAACAAAAACAAAGCAATAAAACTTAAAAAAAAAACACCTTTTTAATTTTTACCTGCCCTACTTTTAGCGAAAAATAAAAAAAAAATAAAGGATTATCCCTAATCCTTTTCTTTATTTTGTATTAAGCTCTATCATATCATTCAAAATATCATAAAACTATATTATTTTTCGTGTGTTGTTTTCATGATAATTGAGTTGAAAGTTGAAAAATTTTCCAGGCAGAAATAAATGGTTTCGCAAAAATCGAAATTCTCAGACCTGGGTCAATGTATTAATTTTGTTTTATTTTTAAAATAAAGTTTGACATTTTTTCTTAAAAAAATGGGCTTAATCAGTTCATTCTGACAATTAATACCGAAGAAATCAAACTTTTTGGTAAACACCACCGTCAAGACGGAGTTTTTTGAAATCCGATTTAGTGAAACATTTTTGAGCATAACTTCCACATCTGCACGTATCTGCAGCTGATTTTTTCTGTGCTTTAACATGAGTGTATGGAGCATATGGTGGCATACTTACTTTTTTGGTATCTTTTGGAGCTGTTTTTTTAAATCAAAAAGTTTAAAAAAAAAGCATTTTTTCTTAGTACTTAAGCTTCAGGCTACTTATAGAAGGTATCTTGTATAAATAATCAATATTTTTTTTTTATTTTTAGATAATTGAAAATAAACCAATTAAATTATTTAAGAAGCTAGAGAATTTATCTACAGGAACTTCGGAAAAAAACATCTCAAAATTTGTTGAAAATACAGTTCGCGATTTGAGTAAAATTATTTTTCAACTTTGAGGGCTTGTAAATCAGAACATACAATATATATGTTAAAAAATACTTTTAAATCATACGCTCGGGTTATCTAAGAGTACTTAAACATAAAGTTTAAAACGATAGACATGACTTTTTCAAAAGACTTTTTTCCGCTCTCGCACCACTGTGCGCCGTACAGAGACACTGAAGAAAATACTGTCCAAGCTACCTTTAATAAAAAGCATGCGCAAGGTCGAAATAAAATTGAGCGGACTATAGGAGTTTTGAAAAGTAGATTTCGATGCCTATTGCAAGCAAGAAAATTGAATTACACCGCAAAAAAAGCAACTCAAATAATAAACGTCTGCGCAGCTCTTCATAATGTTTGCATAAACTATGGATTGGAAAACCCTGAAGCCTTTGATGAAGAACAGGCAGTCGAATTAAAGACTCCATTGCAATATATATACGAAACGAATAAAAGTGGAATAAATAAAAAATAGTAATTGAAAAAAAAATAACTAAAAAAAGTAACCAAAGGTGACTTTATATTTAATAAATAACTTAAGAATAAAAATAAACTTAAAATAAATCATAACAAATTGAATGTATTTCAGTCTTCAATATTATTGATTAAGAATAATTAAAAACAAAAAAAGAAGTAAAATAAGTCACAAAAATGCACGTCTTCAACATTATTAAATCCATCAAGTTGGTTCATGAGGACTACGGATGTCTTGTTTGCTTTTCTCGATCTCCAGTAGTTGCTTTTTAAGTATTCATTTTCCTTTTCTGTCGCTTTCTTCCTTTTTTATATTTTCTTTGTAAAGAAGCAACTTTTCTTTTTTAATTTTTAGCGCTTCACTCTTTTTTTCTTTTTTTAAATTGAAAGTTTTCTTTGCATAATGTTCCATATTTTGTAAAGTTTTTTTAATGTCATCCATGTTGTTCAACATTTTATTGTGGAATATTTCTTGGGATTACGTCTGCTTTTCTAACAGTACAAGTCTCTTTTTCTCCGTGTTGTCCCTGTTTGCCGATTTTTGGTGACTTCTTTTCAATGACTGCACTAAGACAGTATCTTCTGGTACAGCATCTTCGTCTTCTGTCCCTTCAAAATTCGGTGCTTCAATACCGAATTCCACTCCCGGCGGATCAACAAATACAGCAAAGTTCATGAAGCGAATTACTGCTTCTTCGGTATCAGTCAGTTGCGTCAAGTTGTTAGACCCTCCGCCAGTTGCAGTCATTTCAATTTTGTTGTTCGTGACTTTTTTTTTATTTTAGTTTTTTGATCAACCTTAAAGAGTATTAAATAGATACAAGAATCAAATGCAAGCAAAATTTTACTCGCGTTGTGGAGGTCCCAAGCTGTTCAACTCTACTGCAATTTTGTCCCACTTTTTTGCCAGATCTGACTTTGCCAACATTCCCTTTGCAACTTCTGGGGTTTCCTCCATAAACTCAACCAATCATTGGAGTTGCTTTCGATTGCTAACAATTCTATTCCTAGATAAAGAAAATATTTCTGAAAATATAGCCAATTTGGTTTTAGAAAAACTACTTACATTTTTCCTCAATGATTTTCGTCCGCGCAGACAAGAAACAAAAAACCAAATGAAAAATTTAAAAAACTTCAAATGTCAAACGTCAAAAAAGAACTCATTCACAGTGACATTTTCAGAAGTATTCACAATGGGGTGAAAATTATCAATTGATAGCTATAATACAAAATTATTGATGAATTGATAGATAATAATATCAAGCATCAAATAATTGATATTTGATAGCCATAATAAGGCTGTTAGTGTGCTTATTTTAAAAATCAATTAAATTATACCTAAAAATTATTTTTAAAAGCTACTTTATCGGAAAAAATTGTTTTTAGGTACAGAAAATTTTCAAAAAAAACTGAAATTTAGTGTGCTTATTTTAAAAATCAATTAAATTATACCTACAAATTTTTTTTAAAAGCTACTTTTTCGGAAAAAATTGTTTTTAGGTAGGTACAGAATATTTTCAAAAAACTGAAATCTAGTGTGCTTATTTTAAACATCAATTAAATTATACCTGCAAATTATTTTTTAAAATATTAAATCATTTTTTTTCGGAAAAAAATATTTTTAGGTTACCTTTTTATTTTGATACGTAATTTTACTATATTTTATTAAGGTTATTTACTACTTAAAAGATCTTATCACTGAACTATAATTTAATTTTTTTTGAAAACGCATCTCAAAATTGACTTGATCGATTTGATCCAGTGTATTTTATCACCGTAGTTTTGTTAGTTAAGTATTTTTTACTTAACACATAAAACGCGTGTTTGTAAATGTGTGTTTGTACCTAAAGAAAATATTTATAAATAAAAAATAAATGCAAAATATCAGAACCTTTTTTACCAACATACATTTTATTACCGTCAGTCATAAAAATTAAACCTTAAGATATTTTATCTTTGAGTTTGCCTTCATGTCCTTGTTTATTTTCCCTGTGGTCAGCATGATAAGTCCAATCAGCAAAAATCTTGCAATCTTCTCCTGGTGTTCTGTTGTTGTACACTTGATTCCTAATACCCTTTCCTTTTGTTTCATTATATCACATAACCATGTTTCGGCTATTCTTTCTCTTGTTTGGTAATTCCGTATATGTTCTTCGAAGATAATTTGCAAATTTCTAACAGTTCTTTCGAAAAGAATCCAAGGAAGTGTTAGCTTCCCAAACTCCGAAGTTGTGGTTGTTGTCTTATAGGCTCTTAGTTTTATTAACAAAGTTTCTTCCCGGACTTTGTTAGTATCGAGATTAATTGAATTTTTGTTTTTGATTATGTGCAACATCTCAAGCAACATTCTTTTTGAATAATGTTGCTCCACCTGCAACACTTCAACATTCTGCAAATCCGGTATTTGACCCTCTTCCAAACAATGCTGCGCGAGAGCAGTTTTTTGTGTACCCCCGTTGTTTATGTCAGACTTGTGTCCAGAGATTCGGTTTTTAAGTTTTTGTTTGGATGTGCCTATATATACTGACGAGCATGTCGCCCCTTTCCCCCCTAAACATTCGATCTTATACACCGTATCAGTTTTCTCCATCGTATCCACTTTGCTCTTAGTGTTTGTGAATATTCTGTTTCTCAGAGAATTCACAGTTTTGAATTCTATTCTGGTTTTTGTTTTTTCTCTTATAGGTGCCGTGTTGATGCGGTTCGAGAGGTGAGGAACGAACAAAATACTCTTATATACCACCGTTTGTTTTTCTTTTTCTTCTTGTTGGTGTGATTGAGCTTTTTCATGGTTTTTGATAAGCTTTTCGACAAGTGCGGGCGGAAAGGAATTGAAATACAGGGTGTCTCGAATAATGTTTTTATTTTTTTGTTGAAAATTAAAATCGCTTACGTCAAGTACACGATTTATAAAGTTTTGTGCCGTATTGATTATTATTTGTTTTGGTTGCTTCGAGTTGAAGTTAATGAGGCGGCCAGATGCGGTGGTTTTTTTGTACCAATCAAAAATCAATTTGTTGTCACTTCTCACTACTCTTATATCTAAAAAAAGGAGAGCGCCATCTTTTTCAATCTCAACCATAAATTTTATTCTATGATTGAAACCGTTGAATTTATCAAGTGTGTTTTGAATTTCTTTTGTTTTTATCACAGCGAAAAGGTCATCGACATATTTTGTTGTAATCTTCGGTTTACAGTCGAGTTTACCAAAAACATCATTAAGGAGAGTTTCCATGACAAGATCTGCCAGAATAGGGGAAGCTGGACTTCCCATCGGGACCCCTTCTTTTTGTTGGTAAATCCTTCCATCAAACTCTAAGTAATTATTATGAGTTAGCTTCCCAGTGTTAGCTTCCCAAACTCCGAAGTTGTGGTTGTTGTCTTATAGGCACTTAGTTTTATTAACAAAGTTTCTTCCCGGACTTTTTTAGTATCGAGATTAATTGAATTTTTGTTTTTGATTATGTGCAACATCTCAAGCAACATTCTTTTTGAATAATGTTGCTCCACCTGCAACACTTCAACATTCTGCAAATCCGGTATTTGACTCTCTTCCAAACAATGCTGCGCGAGAGCAGTTTTTTGTGTACCCCCGTTGTTTATGTCAGACTTGTGTCCAGAGAGTCGGTTTTTAAGTTTTTGTTTGGATGTGCCTATATATACTGACGAGCATGTCGCCCCTTTCCCCCCTAAACATTCGATCTTATACACCGTATCAGTTTTCTCCATCGTATCCACTTTGCTCTTAGTGTTTGTGAATATTCTGTTTCTCAGAGAATTCACAGTTTTGAATGCTATTCTGGTTTTTGTTTTTTCTCTTATAGGTGCCGTGTTGATGCGGTTCGAGAGGTGAGGAACGAACAAAATACTCTTATATACCACCGTTTGTTTTTCTTTTTCTTCTTGTTGGTGTGATTGAGCTTTTTCATGGTTTTTGATAAGCTTTTCGACAAGTGCGGGCGGAAAGGAATTGAAATACAGGGTGTCTCGAATAATGTTTTTATTTTTTTGTTGAAAATTAAAATCGCTTACGTCAAGTACACGATTTATAAAGTTTTGTGCCGTATTGATTATTATTTGTTTTGGTTGCTTCGAGTTGAAGTTAATGAGGCGGCCAGATGCGGTGGTTTTTTTGTACCAATCAAAAATCAATTTGTTGTCACTTCTCACCACTCTTATATCCAAAAAAAGGAGAGCGCCATCTTTTTCAATCTCAACCATAAATTTTATTCTATGATTGAAACCGTTGAATTTATCAAGTGTGTTTTGAATTTCTTTTGTTTTTATCACAGCGAAAAGGTCATCGACATATTTTGTTGTAATCTTCGGTTTACAGTCGAGTTTACCAAAAACATCATTAAGGAGAGTTTCCATGACAAGATCTGCCAGAATAGGGGAAGCTGGACTTCCCATCGGGACCCCTTCTTTTTGTTGGTAAATCCTTCCATCAAACTCTAAGTAATTATTATGAGTTAGCTTCCCAGTGTTAGCTTCCCAAACTCCGAAGTTGTGGTTGTTGTCTTATAGGCACTTAGTTTTATTAACAAAGTTTCTTCCCGGACTTTGTTAGTATCGAGATTAATTGAATTTTTGTTTTTGATTATGTGCAACATCTCAAGCAACATTCTTTTTGAATAATGTTGCTCCACCTGCAACACTTCAACATTCTGCAAATCCGGTATTTGACTCTCTTCCAAGCAATGCTGCGCGAGAGCAGTTTTTTGTGTACCCCCGTTGTTTATGTCAGACTTGTGTCCAGAGAGTCGGTTTTTAAGTTTTTGTTTGAATGTGCCTATATATACTGACGAGCATGTCGCCCCTTTCCCCCCTAAACATTCGATCTTATACACCGTATCAGTTTTCTCCATCGTATCCACTTTGCTCTTAGTGTTTGTGAATATTCTGTTTCTCAGAGAATTCACAGTTTTGAATTCTATTCTGGTTTTTGTTTTTTCTCTTATAGGTGCCGTGTTGATGCGGTTCGAGAGGTGAGGAACGAACAAAATACTCTTATATACCACCGTTTGTTTTTCTTTTTCTTCTTGTTGGTGTGATTGAGCTTTTTCATGGTTTTTGATAAGCTTTTCGACAAGTGCGGGCGGAAAGGAATTGAAATACAGGGTGTCTCGAATAATGTTTTTATTTTTTTGTTGAAAATTAAAATCGCTTACGTCAAGTACACGATTTATAAAGTTTTGTGCCGTATTGATTATTATTTGTTTTGGTTGCTTCGAGTTGAAGTTAATGAGGCGGCCAGATGCGGTGGTTTTTTTGTACCAATCAAAAATCAATTTGTTGTCACTTCTCACTACTCTTATATCTAAAAAAAGGAGAGCGCCATCTTTTTCAATCTCAACCATAAATTTTATTCTATGATTGAAACCGTTGAATTTATCAAGTGTGTTTTGAATTTCTTTTGTTTTTATCACAGCGAAAAGGTCATCGACATATTTTGTTGTAATCTTCGGTTTACAGTCGAGTTTACCAAAAACATCATTAAGGAGAGTTTCCATGACAAGATCTGCCAGAATAGGGGAAGCTGGACTTCAATCGGGACCCCTTCTTTTTGTTGGTAAATCCTTCCATCAAACTCTAAGTAATTATTATGAATGTTGATTTTTTGATATTGGTATACTCTTTTATAGAATTCCATTTTTTGTTAATGACATCAAGAATTAAACCAATAGGTATGCTTGTAAACAATGATACCACATCAAAGGACACCAAAACTTCGTCATCTTCCAGTTGGAGATGAGAGACCATTTTAATGAATTCTTTAGCATTTTCACGTTATATGTTGTGTTACAAGTAAGTTTTTTAAGTATTCTCACCATAAACTTTGAAAGCTCATAACACGGTACATTTGTCGAAGCAGAAATTGGTCGCAAAGGAATATTTTCCTAATGAATTTTTGGCAACCCGTATATTCTGAGGGCGCTCGCTTTATATGTTGTCATGTGTTGTTTTTCACATTCAGAAATATGATTTTGAAGAAAAAGATCTTTCACCAAGCTATTATTTGTATTTTGCAGCGTTGTGGTTGGATTATTTCGAAGCAATCAGTATATATTTCGGTCGCCCATCAATTCTTGCATTTTACTCTTATAATCCGCTTTATACATAGCCACAGTAACATTACCTTTGTCGGCTGGAACAATATACACATCTTTATGTTGGCTGAGGAATGTTCTTGCATCATTGTAGACTTTGTTTAAATATTTGTCGAAAATGGATGTATAGGTTGATCTCAAGTGGTTTTGCAAAATTTCCGTGAAATTTGATCTGGCTGATTCTTGGTCACCCTGTTCTAGAGTTTTTACTAATTCTTCACCATCTATAATAATTTTGAAGAGCGGTAAATCCTTTTTCATTACTGGTAGAGCAAATTTTGGACACAGTGATAATAGCCATTGAACGTCTGGAGGAAAGTCAACAGATGTGTTATTCACAAACCATTTCTCTTTAAAGGGTTTTCCAATAAGAGGTGTTATTTTGAATAGCCCGCTATTTTGGTAGTTGTCACTTTTGAAGCTGTCATTTTTTGACATTTGACAGGTAGAAACTACGCCATTAATAAAAATGGAACGATACACCCTTCAACAACGCATTGAAATTATTAAAATTCACTATAAAAATGGTGAAAATTTGGCAGAGACGGTTCGTAAAACTAAAACATTTTTGGGTCGTCGTGAAGCACCTTGTCGGACCGCAATACAGAAATTGGTGGACAAATTCGAGCTGTTGGGACAAGTTAGTGATGTGAAGAATAAAACCCGTCCACGTCGCTCAAGAACAACTGAGAATATTGCTGTTGTAGCCCAAAGTGTTGAAGAAAAGCCAGGTTTGTCCATTCCTCGTCGTTCTTTGGAATTAGGCATTCCATAAACGTCATTACACCGTATTTTGCATAAAGACTTGGGTCTTAAGGCTTATAAAGTTCAGTTAACACAAGAACTCAAGCCGGCTGATCATCAACAACGTCGTGTCTTTGCTGATTGGGTCCTTGAAATGCATGAAAATCATCCGGAATTTCATCGAAAAATCATCTTGACTGATGAGGCCCATTTCCACCTCGGAGGTTACGTCAACAAGCAAAACTGTCGCATCTGGGGCTCGGAAAACCCAAGAGTTATTGTTGAAAAGCCTCTCCATCCTCAACGCGTGACTGTTTGGTGCGGTTTATGGTCCGGCGGGGTCATTGGACATTACTTTTTCGAAAATGAGGCTGGAGCAACAGTTACGGTCAATGGATTGCGCTATCGAGAGATGATTAATGATTTTTTATGGCCGGAATTGGATGGTATTGATCTGGACAACGTTTACTTTCAACAAGACGGCGCTACGTGCCACACAAGCAATGAAATCATCGATCTTTTACGGGAAAAGTTTCCGGACCGTGTTATCTCTCGAAGAGGTGATCACAATTGGCCACCGAGATCTTGTGATTTAACACCTTGCGACTTCTTCCTTTGGGGCCACGTGAAAGATAAGGTCTACGCCAACAGCCCAGCGTCGATTCAAGACCTCAAAGATGGAATTCGTGAGGCTATCGAGGACATAGGGCAGCCACTTTGTGATTTGGTTATGGAAAGTTTCATAAAAAGAATATGGTCCTGTAAGCGTGGTCGTGGCGTCCATTTGGCTGATGTTGTGTTCCATTATTAACGGCATACCTTCCTCTTTATAATGAAATAAACATCCGATCATTTATCTCAAAAAATGCCATTTTTCTTTGAATATCAAAATAACACCTCTTATTGGAAAACCCTTTATATTCTATGCCCATTTTTCGTTTAAGATTCTCTTTTAAACACTCCAGTTTTCTTTTGTGCCTTCTTTTTATTTTTTCATTGGTGTTTGTCCTCTTGTGTTTTAAGGAAATTACGATAGTCTTGTGGAGATAAGCTGTTGGTGATGTGTTTTTCTAGTTTTTCTATCTCTTTAAACATTGTTCTCTTTTCATGTTTAAGAGTTGAGTGTGGAAATGTTCTATGTGTGTTGACATCTTTTTCTTAAATTGTTTTTCTTTTTCGCTGTCAGAGAGTTGAAAAATCGTAGAGAGGTTATTGGTGGAATTTGAAATAAAGCTTGGAAACAATCCAAATTCTCTGCATTTTAAGAGAAAAAATGAAAGAATTATTGTTTTTTGTGTTTGGAAGTGTTAATTTGCAATAATTTTTAAGCTTTTTGCATGTTTCCATGTCATAATTGTCCCTTATGTAGTTGTAGAAATCCATTTTGTTTTTTATATACGGCGTGCCCTCCGTTGTATTAATATATAATTTGTTTTAGTGACCTTTTTCTTAATTCTTAATAGTTTATTGTTTGTTAGTGGGCTATAAGTCAAAAATTAAAGATTTTAATTTACTTCGAGCATGTTTATGCTCATCATCAGGCCTTTATTTAAAAAAATAGATTTAAACATACATACATTAATATTCACAACTAAATATATGTATCATCAACGAAAAAACTTACAGAATTATAAAATATATATAGCACTAATTGCTATGAACACTTTCATTTAATTTGAATACAAAAATTGTTTTCATTCTCAGATTTAAACTAGAATTACAATTTTAAGTTAATTAAAAATTCAAAATATAATAAATAATCAAATTTACTGAAAACAGCTCCATTTAAAATTTCACCACCTACTCCGTACACAGTCACCTATATTTTGTCTTGTAACTGAAACTGCTGCTGGCTATAATTGTTGCTTAGGTTGTCACAATCAGATCTGCGATTAATTGAATTTTTGTTTTTGATTATGTGCAACATCTCAAGAAACATTCTTTTTGAATAATGTTGCTCCACCTGCAACACTTCAACATTCTGCAAATCCGGTATATGACCCTCTTCCAAACAATGCTGCGCGAGAGCAGTTTTTTGTGTACCCCCGTTGTTTATGTCAGACTTGTTTGGGATTCCCAATCTGGTATGATGGCGATTAAAAATGAAGGTTTTGAATGACCATGTGCAATGGCGGGTATGCCAGTGAACACGTGGATTTTTCTGGAACAAGATGATTCGATATAAGCAGACCGAGATTTTATAATGCGATATCGCAGTACCTTTTGATCACGCTTTGTCTGAGGAATCTCTCGCCGTGACACACAATATTCAATGCAAAGCCTTTGGGGTTCAATTGCTTTTGCAATTCTGGACAATTTATAAGTTTTGTGTTAAATCCGTGTCTTTTTTGATCACTTCTTGGCGCAAAATTAGATATATTCTGAGGCACTAAAAGGCAATCTTAAAAGCCAATTGTGGTTGAAGACCGACGCGAATCGCGTACTGTTCGTGGATCATTCAACTTTTCCACGACTTTAGGTATGCAGGATTTAAGTAGCTATACCTATTAAAGAATAGTATTTAACTATTTTTGCTCAATAAACTGAGATTAAATTAATAAAATGTACTTTCTTCTTACTATGTATAATACATATATATAATATATGCCGTATAAATATATTTATGTCAGTCATTATGAAAACGTTTTTGGAACTCTCGGAATATTGGTAGGGTTAGTAACTCCGACTTTGGCTAGGTTTCAGAAAAGGAAGAAAGGATCTTCGAAATGGATTCATGAAATTTTGCCACTTGACGAATCTCATTTATTTCCGCCATTCTTTTGACAGGAGTAAATCAGCTGGTATGTGATGGAATTCCATGTATTACTTTTTCGTTTTATGCAGGGTGATATGAAAGGCTTTTTTATATATTATTTTTTGTTTTTTGTTTTTTTTTTTAATTGGTAGGGAGTTTGTTATACATTAGGTCCCCAACAGCATTGATTCAACAAACAACCTCCTAGAAGATTTATCCTTCTCAGACAATTCTACTTTGCTTAGAGGAATAATATGTTTCGTATTAAAACTAAAAAAGTTAAAAATAGTAGGTATTTTCTTTTTATATCCACTATTATTTATTTTAAAACCCGTCCATCGGCGTTAAACGGTCTGTGCGTCTGTGCGTCTGTGAGTCCACTGTAATTTGAGATACAGTCTAAATGAGTGAACCGATTTGCTTCAAGCTTGGTACAGAGAATTTCTATGTGATTCACTAGAGGTGAAATTCGAATTTTTGTTTTAGCTCATCTATAGAACGGTTAGCTGCCATACAAACATTTTGGTTATTTCAAATTTTCTCGAAAACGGTTTCAACGATTTTGATTTAACTTCGTATCTGTAAGTTGTAAAAAACTGCATTTCAGGTTTTTTCGAAAAATTCATATAACGGTATTCCACGTGTTTTGAGAAAATAGTCTTTTTTTAGGTTATTCAAGTATATCATTTTTATTGTTTGACCGATTTTGTTATTATTTTCCAATCTGGTGCTTCTTAATAGTATAAATAATATTGCATTTAAATATTTAAAAAAAAAAGGATAGTTTTAAACAAAAAAAAAATCAAACAGAAAAATCAATTTTTTAGTGTGTACTTTTGACGCTTTTAATAGTTTTTCGTTAAATATATACAATATACATCTTGCATCTTCAATGTGAAAGAGAAAGTTCGTGCGATCAAGTCGTGCCTATTTTTTACCCTATAAGCTATCTTTCGCCCACAGGCATAATAAGATGCCTTTAGAATAATTTTACAATTTACAATTATTTTTATATCAAATTAAAAGTAGTAAAATAAATTTTTCACTAGAGCTAAAAAAAGTATTTGTTATCATTGAATTTTTTGAAATATCGGTGTGGCAAAGACATCGCAAAAAAAGTGGCTTTTCTAGAAGTCAAAACTCAACATCTCAAAATGTGTTAAACATATATAGGTATAGGTCATATATATGTAGGTAGATATCTACATTTTATTTTAACATAAAATTAATCTCTGGTTTAAGAAAAAACTCCCAAGAGAACTGTTTGGCAATATGAGAAAGCCAACTGGGAGGGACTCAACGCTTTTTTCAAAAACTTTAACTGGTCGCTATCTTTCCTCGATAGTGACGTTGATTCCAGCACAGATATGATCACAAACTTATTTCTCTCCGGAATGAGAAATTTTATCCCGAATAGGGCTAAGACAATCAAACCGAAAGAGAATTCGTGGTTTGACTCGAGCTGTAAAGAGGTTATTAGGGAAAAAGAGGTAAGGTTCCGTTATTATAAAGCCAACCCAACAGAGGAAAATCGGATAAAGTTTAAGTAAGCTAGGAAAGCCAGCAACGCCCATATTCGACGAATCAAATTTTTGCATGAGCAAAAATTAAGACAAAAAATACTACAATGTCCAACAGGTAGTAAAAATTTTTGGTCATTTGTAAAAAATATTCGGAACTCTACAACATCTTCGATTCCAACGCTCGTCTATAACGACACTCCTTTTGTTAGCTCTCTTGATAAGGCTAACCTTCTTGTCAAGCAGTTTGCTGCCAATTCAACGCTACCAGAAAGTGTCATTATCGTCCGATTGCACTTACGTCCCTTCTTTCCAAGGTCATGGAAACGCTGATAAATTTCCAGCTTAAGAAATATCTTGAAGAACGAAAGCTTCTTAATGACCGGCAGTATGGCTTTCGTAGCAATAGATCCACTGGTGATTTGATGGTTTATCTCACCGATCAGTGGAACAAATCTTTACATCGTTTTGGAGAAAGTAAGATTGTTGCGCTAGATATTTCAAAGGCATTTGATAGAGTTTGGCATCAAGCTCTCTTATCGAAAATGCTTGCATTCGGTATTGATGAATCTCTTCTTCGTTGGATTAGAAATTACCTTTCGAACCGTTCAATTCAAGTTGTTTTGGATGGATTCAAGTCTGAAACCCATAATATAAACGCTGGTGTGCCCCAGGGCTCCGTTTTGTCTCCGACTCTCTTTCTCATTTTCATTAATGATCTGCTCTCTGAAACTTCTAATCCATTAAATTGTTTCGCTGATGATAGTACCCTCAGCTTTTCATATTCGTTTGAAGATTCACACCCATGTCCTTCAGATGTGGAACTCCAACGGCAAAATATGATAAGCTCATTAAATTCTGATCTCGAATACATTGTACAATGGGGAATAAGAAACCGCGTAGAATTTAATGCTTCTAAAACACAATGATGCTTACTATCACTAAAACGAAACCTTCCCCCTTTACCACTATCCATGAGTGGGACTTACATCGAGGAAACCGATCAGCTTTCGATTCTTGGTATTACAAACCACCTTTTGTGGAATGAGCACATATTCGACGTAGTCAAAAACTCTGCGAAATGCTTAGGTTTCCTCCGAAGATGTAAGAAATATTTCACCCCTTCTGATCTGGCTATAATTTATAAAGCATATATTCGTCCAAAGCTCGAATATAATTCCCATATCTGGGCAGGTGCTCCTAAGACCCACTTGAGTTATTTGGATAGAATTCAAAATAGAGCTTTTAAAATGATAGGTGATAGGTCCATTACTGATACAATCCCACCTCTTGAGCAACGTCGGAATGTATCATGCCTGTCCTTGTTTTATAGGTACTTTTTTAAAAAATGTTCTAATGAAATAGCTAGCTGCATTCCTCCCCTTAAACAATTCAACCGTAATACTCGTACTTCAAGGAATGCCCATCAGTTTACACTTGAGCCCAATTTCGGACGTACCGTCAAATACAGAGATTCTTTCTTTAGTCGCACTACTAGAATGTGGAATGCATTACCCGCCTCAGTTTTTCCCTTCCATTTTAATGTTCAGAACTTTAAAACCAATGTGCATCGGTATCTCCTTTTACATCCCTTCCTCTTTTCCTAAAGCTCGCACTGTGTATACATACATATTAAGGGTACCCAAAACCCCTTTAGTCCGCGCTCATTATAAAAAAAAAAAAAAAATCTTTCTTAACATCTCAAATTTCAAAATTAACATTAAAAATTTCCAATGAAAGGTATAGGCAATGACGTCTTACGGCATAAGTCCGGTGGGCCAGGGCCCAGGGCCCCCCGAATCAATATAATTCAATTTGCGTTTTTTTTATTCATTTTTAAATTTAAAGCATTGCAGTTACAATAAATGTGTACAAACCAACATAATTTATACACGAGTGCATTATTATCACAATAATTGTAAGGGATGTTAGCATCCTTATATTTTTAAGTTTCGTAGGCAGGTCCACTCACATTAACATAATTATTAAAAAATTTTAATTTCTTTCGACCCCCTCCTCCTAAAAGAGAGTAAGGTTAAGTTAACACGTGCCGGCAAGCACTTGAAATTTCCCATAAAAACACATGGAGATTTTGTCTTTTACTCAAAAATTCGGTAAAAGTGTGAAAGTGGATGATACTTGGTACATATATTAACTACCATAAATAGTAAACGAAAATTTTGTTTTCAATTTTTTAAACAATATTTACCCCGTTAAAATAACAGCAAATATCGTCGTTTTTGTGTATTTCTTTATTTAAACTTCTGTTTGTATCAGAATACTACTTTCTGGCTTCTAACCCACTTCACGTTATGAACGGCTAAATTTGTAAAATTATGATCCTGTAAGTTCAACCCTATTTCACTCCATAAATAGCATTTTTTTAAAATAACCTTTCTAAAAAACAGCCTTTTTTTAAATCGGATATCTCTTTTTTGTGTTTACCCCACTTTATCCATTAAATAGTATTTTTTTTTTAAATTTCCCTAAAGCCAGCCACTAAAAATAACCTTTCAAATACAAAAAGAATTTCTTAACTTTGATTTTTCTTACTTTTTACCCTATTTCACACTACATATAACAAAGTTTAAAAAGGAATATCCCTAGAGCCATTTCGTAAGAAAAATCTTTTAAATAAAAAAAAAATTTGGAATCGGACTTTTTTTTATTTTACCCCATTTCACCTTACAAATCTCAAAACTAAAAAAAAATAGCCTTGATGCCAATTCCTACGAATAGGTTATTCTTTCAAAAGAAGGTAGAGTTTTTTTTATTAGATACGTCTTCTTAATTTTACCACATTTCACCCTACAAAGTGAATTTTTCCGATATTCGGGCAGAGAAACATCCAACAATACAAAGTTCATTAAAATCGGTCCAGCCGTTCTTGCAACTAAACTGACTTTGTTTTATATACCTACATATCGATGGTTAAAGTGCAGGACCTCGTCAGTCGAAAACTCACAAAAATATTATAAATGGAAAAAATCAGAATTGCCAGAGCCACCTTTTGGCATTTCAGAGCCACCATTTGGCATTTTCAGCGTAACAATTGTTCAGATTAATAGATACTTCAGATCAATTTATTTGTTAATTTTTAATAATTAATTTAAAAGTAGTTTTTTTTTTATTTCTGAAAAACGACTTACGAGGTTCTGCACTTTAACCGTCGATATGTATTTAAGATTTAGTTTTAAATACCTTTATGTGTAATAATCTTGTGATTAAAAGTTCCTCTTGTTTAAAAAAATAACATGTGTATTTTTTTATTTTAATCGTACTTTCCCAATATTTTTAGCACAGAAAAACTTGAATATTGCTTATAAATGTGGACTTTTGCTGCTACAACGTATCAAGTACTAAATTAAAAAAAAAATTAACCGAAATTTATCAAAACAAAATTTGCATACAAAAATTTCCTTAAGGGGCCAAATACCTTGAAGGGCCCAGGGCCCCAAATGTCTAAAGACGCCCCTGGGTATAGGTAGTAATTATTATTTTTGTTTTTTATTTTTTAAGATTTAAGTGATAATAGCCAATAAGATGTTTCTGTTTATTGTGGTCCCTCGTTATACCATATTTTAAATATCATTCTCCACTCTGGTTTAAAATAGTTAAGTATCGTTCGAACATGGATGTTGTAATCGATCCGTACAATGAGGTCGTTTTACAAATTGTTTTTGTATGAAAAGGTATTCATTTCACACAGAATGTTAGTAGTAATTATGTCCTCTAAACGATACCACTGACTTCTCAACAGGTTTGGTGAGAGGACAAAATGGCCGATTATACAGAATTATGAGAGCGAAAATGATTCATTGCCTGTCACTTATCTATGATTCATGTGCTCTTTCTTACGAAATGATTTTTTACCAAATTTAAGTGTGTAAGTCGAGAACCGATAATTAAAATTTTCTCTATCCAATATTAGTTCTAACGGGTGATTTTTTAAGAGGTTTAGAACTTTTTTAAAAAAAAAAACACAAAAAATTCGAAAAAATGAATGAAATATTTATTTGAATCGATAGTTTGAACCTTGCAATTTAATGTTTAAAGATAATTTTATGCAAATGTTGACCGCGGCTGCGTCTCAGGTAGCCCATCCGCTGAGTCCAATTTTGGCATACTCTTTCACACATATCGGCCGGTATCTCACGAATGAATGCATGGATGTTGGCTTCCAGTGCGTCAATCGAAGCGGGCTTGTCCCTATAGACATTAGCCTTGACATACCCCCACAAAAAATAATCTAATGGTGTCAAATCGCACGATCTAGGCGGCCAATTGACCGGCCCGAAACGTGAAATTAACTTTTCACCAAACTCGCCTCGCAATTGCGCCATTGTTTCGCGTGCTGTGTGGCATGTGGCACCGTCTTGTTGAAACCACATATCATGCAAGTCAAGAACTTCCATTTCGGGCAAAAAAAAGTTTGTTGTCATCGCTCGGTAGCGTTCACCATTGACAGTAACGCTGCGATTCGCATCATCTTTGAAGAAATAGGCCCAATAATGCCGCCGGCCCATAAACCGCACCAAACAGTGGCTTTTTCGGGATGCATTGGTAGCTGTTGCAATGCTTCTGGCTGATCTTCACTCCAAATGCGGCAATTTTGCTTATTTACGTACCCATTCAACCAAAAACGAGCCTCATCGCTGAACACAAGCAGCGCGCGATGAACATTTCGAACCGAGCACGAATTTTGATAGTAAAATTCAATAATTTGCAAGCGTTGTTCATTTGTAAGACGATCCATGGTTAAATTGCAAACCAAACTGAAGCTGTTTGACAGTGACACAAGGTACTAAACACACGTCAGCTGTGAAAACCAGTGTTGCCAAAACCAAACCAGCTTAAAAATCACCCATTATATGGAAGTGCAGCTTTGTAGAGAAGTTATGGCCTATTGCTCTTTTGGAAGTTTTGAAAGAGAGTGACTATACAACTTTTTTTTTCAGCTAAGCTCAAAAAGGATTTGGTGTTGTTGCCTTACCGTGCAACCGCTTAGCCCTGTTATAGCTTTCCACCCAATCTTATTGAAAGCCTGCGTAGATATGTTTACAGGTACCTATATGTATATATGAGTACCTATATGTATATACCAGTAGAATGAGAGAAGTTTCCTTATTCTTACTTACAAACCCAGGTATCAGGTATGCACCTTTATCGTAAACATAATTAATACCTTCATGCATAGGCATACCTGCCTAAACATATATGACGTAAGTAGGTAGGTACTACCTAGGTCAGTGGCGTAACTACGGGGGGGGGGCAAAGGGGGCAATTTCCCATCCCCCCAGAGCCATACAAATACCTTTTAAAATTTTTGTTCTAAAGCTCATTTTGAGAAATTGTTCCAAATAAACATTTTAAAAGAACAGAGCTGCAGATATGACACCACTTTATCATAAACTCTACAAAAAACTCCTTCATTATACCTAATAACTAGGCTGTAGTTCTACGCATCCTGCTTTTCTCTTTGCTCCTTCAAGAATTTGTTTTGTAGGTATGTACGTATACGATTTGCATAAGATGCTTCAAAAACCTAAAGTATGTGGGCTGATTCGAAAAAAAAAAAAATCGTATGGTAGAGGCGGTCAATTTTATGAAAAATAGTCTTAAAATAGAAAAAAAACTAGATTCAAAAACAAGAGCCACTATAAGTTCACTATATTCCGTTATAACTTTTTTTAAAGATAAAATTCCATTTATTAACGTTCTCTTCAAATCAACTTGTGTGAGTGAATACTTTTTGTGAAATTAGTTTTATTTTTAATCCGATTTTTATTCAAAATTTCCCTATATTAAGTACTACCTCCGTTTTAAATATTCAATGCTGTTATTAATTCAAAGCCCAACACTGAAAACTGTTTCTTTCTTTTTAAATAAAGTTGTTTTAGTGAGCAGTTTTTGAAAAATTAAATTTCAAACTCAAAATTTTGAACAAAAACAAAATTTCAAACTATTTTTTTTTTTTCAAAATTGTATGTAATTATTTACCATTTTTGTTTTTAAAGTTCAATGCTCTTTTAAATTTGTAGTTAAAAACAGAAAACCGGATGCTTAAATGTCTTGAGAAAATTGAAATTACCTAAATCTACTTTACTACCTTCGTAGTGGAAATATGATCTTTAGAGTAACTTAAGTAACGGAAAGAGAATTTTATTTTCAATTTTCTAAAGAAGAGATTTTAGCATCTGGTTTTTGGCGTTTGACTAAAAATTAAAAATTGATTTAATTTAAAACACTCCTTAATAACGCAAAATTTTGAACAACATTTAAAATTTTTTTTTTTCAAAATTTTTAGTTTGAAAATTATTTTTTCAAAAACTGTTTACTAATTAAACATTATTTAAAAAGAAAATACAAGAGGAGATTTCTAGCTTTACAAAAAGGCATAGCATGGCATTGAAGTATTACCGTTGTTTTTTAATACATTTTTTTTAAATTCTTTTTAAAAAATTGCCCCTCCTGAGTAAGCGCGGAAAGACCCCCCCTCCTATGCGATTTTTTTCTTGTCTCTACCCAACCTACACGCTCTAGCTTTTTGTTACACCTTATGGGAATCACCCCGTATAATGTTTTGTTTTATATTTTGTTCCATCTAAAAAAAAAACTCCAACACTAGGTAGGTACCTAACAAGGTAATTCGGAAGCAAAAGAAAAGAAAATAAAATAAAAGAAAAGAGAACAATAAATTAACTAAGTATACTTATGTATACACAAGTACCTACCTAAACCTAAATAGGTAGTTAGGTATTCTTTTTGATACATTTTGAAGCAAAAGAAACTTTAATCGTTGTAGGTAGGTACCTACTTATATAGCAACTACTTACCCGTTCTACATGAGCTTAAACTGAATTTGGAATTGTTCCTTCAGGAAATTACATAAAATACCCTCAGGGATACTTTAACCCAATGACGTGTTTAGGCATGGGCCTGGTGGGCCAGAGCTCAAGGTCCCGGTGGGCCAGAGCTCAGGGTCCCGGTGGACCAGAGCTCAGGGTCCCGGAATTTTGGAGGCCTTGAACCAATACAGTTCAATTTACGATTTGATTTATGGATATTCATTTATTTCAAATAATGAGAATTGCAGTTTCAATATGTGCATGTGTACAAACCAACTAAGTTTATACGCGAGTGCATTATCTTCACAATAAGTAGATACCTAATTGTATGGAATGTAAGTAGGTACCTCGTATATTTTTAATTTTCTTAGGCAGGGCCACTCACGTTAACGTTAAACAAGAGAATACAAAAACTAAATATAAGAAAAGATAACATCCATGATTAAATAATATACATAATTTATGTAAGTGGATATTTATATTGGAGTCGATATCATCAAAGTTTTTTTTTAATTTTGGATAGAAAAATTGTACATATGTATTATAGGAGGGTGCTTTATTTTGAAATATTTGAATTTCTTTCGACCCCCTCCCACTAAAAGGGAGCAAGGTTAACGTTGAAACGTGCCGGCAAGTACTTGAAATTTCCAAAATTTTCAAAATACATGGAGATTTCTAAGTCTTTTACTCAAAATTTCGGTAAAAGTGTGAAAGTGGATGGTACTTGGTACATATAGTAAGTACCATAAGGAAAAGGTATACCTACAAAAAAATTATTTTCAATTTTTTAAACAATTTTTACCCCGTTAAAAATAACAGCAAATATCGTTGTTTTTGTGTATTTCTTTATTTAAACTTTTGTAATCGGATATTACTTTCTGGGTTGTAACCCACTTCACGTTATTAATGGCTTAATTTGTAAAAATATGATAAACACAGAATTTTTGTATTCGAAGTTTTTGATTTGAAGACTCGGTGGCTTTTAAATGTGCTGCGCGGGGCCCCTCGAAGCGTGGGGTCCTGGGTGGTGGCACAGTTCGCACACCCCTTCCGCCGCCTTTGCTTACTTACGTATATGTTCATTACCAGATTTGACTTTTGAATTTAAAACAGCTAAGCTTCTCACAAATATAATATATTAGTTTATTATATCTTTCCGATTTAAAGATATTTAATTTGAAGATCCGACGATAAGCAGTCAAGTTATAGGCTTCGAAAAGGAAATATATCGAAAACGCCCATACAACCTCAGTTTTCGCATTAAACACTATCCCTATATTATAGAATAAGAACCTACCAAAAACTTAATTGTTTTTTTTTCCTTCACCAGCACCCGTCACATGTGGGCAGCTTTCTATACTCTTCCTCTGTTTTCCAAATCATTGTACCAGCCCTCAGCCAGCCTCACGCTAAGCCAAACAAATTGGTTACCCTCCCTTATTTCATTCATTATGTTCAGACTCGTTTGTCTGAGATAATTAATATCAAGCGCATTAACTTGATATTATTTTTTACAATAGTGAGACAAGCACTTTAACCTGTTCACTTTCAAGATTCCAACTGACCAATAACAAACAACCAATGAATAACAATTTCTATTGAATACTAGCCCTTTATTCAGAAATTACAATTCTTTTTATACCTTAACTATTACTTATATTTACATAACTATCAAATAAAAACAATTACAAAAACAAGTAATAATTTCAAAACAAAATGTGAACACTTCAGGAACCCAGTTTGTTGTCGTGTGTCAGCAGTTGAGACCAATTGCAGGTTGATATTGTGACCTAATATGCCAGCAATGCATGGTCGGCACTATAGGTTGTTGGCTTGCCCTTGTTTTATTTCAATTATGTGTGAACTATTTTGTGCTGACTTAAACATTCTCCCCCGCGTTGAACGTTGGTTCAACTATCTAGATAACTGTGATGACGAAATCTGACTCTGGTTTTGTGTGTCGGGGTTTTGGAGTTGGTTTCATAGAGACAACGGAAGATCTTGATTTTTGTTTCCATGTAAGATACGCTATTATTGTACATATCAATATCAGAGTTATATATCCAATTGCAGCGTTATGATAAGTGTGGACTTGGGGCTTATGGGGTAATTCGAGAATTTCTCGATCGGTGATTAGTTTGTGTAGGTCAGTGAGGTTCTTAAGCTCAATCTTATAATGAGTGCTATTGAAGGTCTGAAATAATGGCTCATGATGTATTGGTGCTGCTATTTCAGAGATGTTGCCAAAGCTGGTGTAGGACGTCTGCAATTTTGTGGAAAACACGTTATGCCCCTCAATAGTGATGTGATTGTGTTTTATTGTACATCCTGGCCTTAATGTTAATATTCCGGAATCCTCTAAGTCTATTTGTAGATTTCTTTTTCCGCAAATTGCAAAGAGTCGAGATGGGGTTCTTGTAAAATATAGCCACTGATTTGTATGTTGCATTTGGTTCCAAGTTGAATTTGTTTCATTGTTGAAAAGACCTAGTTCACAAGAGCAGATCTCTGCTCCCTTGCTGTATCTGGCTTGTAAATTGAAACATAAAAACTGTTCTGACCTAACGTTGATGCAAGCTTCCATATCTGATGATTGTAGTGGAAGATATTGGTCATGATGTGCGTTTACAGCCAGTATTGGAGCACAGAGATTAATAACTAGTATGGTGTTGTTTATTACACAAAAAATGGGAGTCATTTTGAATAATTCGTAAAATTGTTGGTCTACAAGTGGAAGTGTGATCAAAAACACTGCTCGCCTGTCAGTCACACCTCCTTTAACTGTCATTAGTTTCTATAATTGAATGAGATCTTCTTCATCTGCAGGTAGTTCCAAAAATGATGGTAAGTGAGCCTTGATCGTTTTCACTTCGTCCTTGAGCTGGTTTGCTGACATAAGAAGTGAACTTACTTTACCCTGGTGAGTGTCTGTCAGCACATCAATTAATGTTGATTGCATTCTTTGAATGTTAATCATCATTATGATAAGTTGTGTGGAGAGTGATATAAAAATCTGGAATATCTTGAGCTGATGACTTTCTTCTCCATTATCACGCATCCTTGCTGTTATTTCTGTTAATTGATTATTGATTTGGTTCATCCTATGGGTAATGATATCTTCGTTTTGACTCACTATATTAATTGTGGAATCTATGACTGACGTTTGGTTTCTTAATAGATGAAGTAAGTGGTTTTCATTTTCCTTCACTTGATCTATGGTCTTTGTCATTTCATCAGCATACTCGGAATCCAAAACTCCAAAGAGCGAGTTTGCTATGTTTCCAATGATATTAGCTGCACCTCTTTTAGTTCTCTTGATTGGTAGAAGAGTGTTATCGGATTTCAGTTCATTTTGAATATGCTGAAACTGACTTAATGTGTTGATGCATAAACTTCGTTGCTGCATTTGTTGACATAAATGATTCAATGTCAATGTTCCGTTCGCAAAGACTGTGTATTCGTCTAATAATGGATCTAAGCTATAATGAATTATAAAGTTCCATTCACTTGTCGCTATTTTTGCAGTCCCAATTCCTTCAAAATGTATTCCGAGGTTTGATTTTAACTTGTTGATCTGGATTTCATCGCTCATAACTAATGGAATAATTAGGAGAATTGTTAACAATGAGGTAATACCCATTGTACTAGATGTTTTTCGTCTTTTGTTAGGAATCTCATGCACTGGTTCAGATGATTTATTGTTATTTTCAACTTGTTCTTCTTCGTTTTCGAATGTTATATCCTCGCTCATTTCCTCCTCGATTGGTAGTGATGCTAATCTGTGAATCGGGCGTTTCCAGACCCCAGATGCTGTTTTAACTTCCACAACTCTTATTGCGCCATCCTCACCCTTGAAAGTCTTGATGATTCGACCTAGAGGCCACTGAAGAGATGGGACGTTATCTTCTTTTATGATGACCATGTCTCCTATTTTGATGTTCGCCGAGCATTCCTTCCACTTGTACCTATATTGAAGTTCTTGGAGATATTCCTGTGACCATCGTTTCCAAAATTCGTTTTTCAAGTGTGATACAAGATTCCATCTTGTCAATAGTGTCTGCTTCATAGGAATTGCATTGACGTCAGTTTTTGCAGTGAGGGGTTCGCCGATAAGGAAATGTCCTGGAGTAAATGCTGTCAAGTCGTTGGGATCACTTGATAGTGGTGTTAAAGGCCTTGAATTTAGAATAGCTTCAATTCCGACCAAAAC
The DNA here is from genome assembly GCA_932273885.2 of Leucozona laternaria. Classification (NCBI taxonomy): domain Eukaryota; kingdom Metazoa; phylum Arthropoda; class Insecta; order Diptera; family Syrphidae; genus Leucozona; species Leucozona laternaria. The sequence goes on along the minus strand of OW026366.1, from coordinate 67,649,909 downwards.
AGTTTCCAATTCTTCATATGTTAGAGATGCTGTGGAAACACTCCTCTTTAACAGATGTTTTGCCGATTTTACTGCTGCTTCCCAAAGTCCTCCAAAATGAGGTGCTCTAGGCGGGATGAAGTTGAATTGTATTGACTGACCGTTGCATTCCCTTGTTATGGTTTCACGAGCACTTTCAGAGTAGATTGTGTCATATAATTCAGACAGTTGATTATTTGCTCCTACAAAATTTGTCGCATTATCACAATATATGTTTTGACAGTGTCCTCTGCGACCGATAAAACGTTTTAATGCTCCCAGAAACGATGCGGTAGTTAAGTCGCTTACAAGTTCTATATGCACTGCCTTTGTAGCAAAACAGCAGAACATTGCCACATAAGCCTTTTGAGGTCGCTTACCACGGATTTTATAATGAATCCAGAATGGTCCACAGTAGTCCACTCCCGAGTTGATGAAAGGTCGTGCCGGTGTAATTCTTGTTGATGGCAAATTTCCCATTACCTGTTGAAGTAATTGAGGTTTAGCTCTTGTGCATCTTACGCAGTGGTGCACAATTGATCGTGCCATTATTTTTCCTTTTATAGGCCAAAACCTTTGTCTTAACTGAGCAAGCAGTGTCTGAGGACCACAGTGATTATGTTTCTCGTGAACTTCTTGTATCAATAGTTTTGCTAATGGATTATTGTATGGCAGAAGCATCGGATGTTTGGTGTCAAATGGAAGTAATCCGGAGTCTAGTCGACCTCCAACTCGAACAATTCCCTTGTCATCCAAAAATGGGGACAGGCTAGAGAAATGACTATTCCGCTTTGATTCCTTGTATTTCTGCAGGTCACTGATTTCTTCCTTAAAATCGAATGCCTGCATTGCTCGAATTATTACTATTAATGCATTGTCTAATTCTCGCGTAGTTACTTGGATGTCTTCTTCTCGTTTACCTTCTTTGTTTCTAGCATGATTACAGAAGCGGAGGATATATGCAGTTATCCGTTGAAGTGTGGTGAATGAGTTTCTATGATCGATCTGATAAATCATATTCTGGTCACAATTATATGTCACTGTTGCTGCAGCCGGTAGTTTTCTTTTTCTTTCAATGTCTCCTGCAATTGCCAGATTTTTGGAATATTTTGCTGGCCACATATCTTCTTGGCCGTGTAAAAACAATGGACCGTAGAACCACAGTGTGCATGATGTAAAACCTTGTGGTTGAAGACCTCTTGAAATCACATCTGCTGGATTATGTTTTGATGACACATGTCGCCATTGCTCGGGGAGTGTGAGTCTTTGTATACTGGAGACTCGATTGGCCACAAATGTTTGAAATGATGCTGATGGTGAATTAATCCATGCCAGCACGATTTCAGAATCTGTCCATAAAAATGTGGGAACGTCCTTAAGATTTAAGTCATTCTTAACTCTAGCTGTTAATTGAGCACCCAAAACCGCAGCGCACAGTTCTAATCGTGGTAATGTCTGTTTCTTTAATGGAGCTACTCGGGATTTTGAACATAGTAGCCTAACTATTATTGTTCCATTTTTCGGAATTGCTCGCAGGTACACCACTGTACCATATGCCTTTTCTGATGCATCAGAAAAGGTGTGAATCTGTGTTTGTGCTGGTACCTCATTGTTAAACATATGACGTGCGAAATGGAAATTGTTTATGGTTTTCAGGTTTTCACGAAAATGCATCCATCTTGTATGTAGTTCAACTGGTAATGATTCATCCCATGACAACTGTAGTAACCATAGTTCCTGTACGAATATTTTAGCTGTAACAATTATTGGAGCCATTATTCCCAATGGATCGAATAATTTGGCAAGGTCTGAAGTGACAATCCGCTTTGTTATTCGATTTGTTGAATTTAATTTTGTTTTAACACAAAATCTGTCGTTCTTTGGTTGCCATGTTAAACCAAGTGCTTTAATTGATTCATAACCTTCATTTCCAAAATCAAGATCGATTTCTTGATCTTCTTTTGCAATGCCTTGAAGTAGTCGAGGATGATTAGCACACCACTTTCTTAGTTTAAATCCTGCTTCTTTTAATATTTGTGTGACTTGGTCTTGCATTTCTAGGGCTGTAACCAAGCTGTTATCGCCAGTCAAACAGTCATCGACATAGAAATCATTGTGTAGAGCCTTGGAACCTAGTGGAAATCTTTCGTTGTTCTCTTTGGCGAGCTGTTGCAGACACTTGGTGGCCAGATATGGGGCTGCTCTTGTTCCATAGGTCACTGTGTTAAGTTGATAGTAATTAAGAGGTGATTTTTCGTTAGTTCTCCATACAATGGTTTGATATCTTCGGTCATCTGGATGCATGGTTTTTTGACGATACATTTTTTGGATATCAGCACAAAAAACATATCTTTGTAATCGAAACCGCAGTAATAATGAAAATAATTCACCTTGCACTGTCGGTCCTGTGTACATGATATCGTTTAACGATACTCCTGATGATGTTTTAGATGATGCATCAAAAACGACTCGAAGCTTGGTGGTGCTACTGTCTTCTTTAAAAACACAGTGATGGGGTATGAAGTAATTAGGGATTAGTATGTTATTGATGTCAATTTTGGTCATGTGGCCTAAATCTTCGTACTCTTCCATAAATTGAATATATTGGTCTTTTACTTCTTTGTTCTTGGCCAGTCTTCGTTCAAGTGCTTAAAACCTGTTGACTGCTATGTCCTTGGAATTTCCTAAAGAGGATGTATCTTCATGAAAAGGAAGCTTGACAATGAATCGTCCTTCATTGCTTATTTGTGTGTTTTGTGCAAAATGGGCTTCACACATCTCTTCGTGTCTTGATAAGTTGCTACCTTGTGTTTCTACTTCTTCAAAGCTCCATAATCGTTCAATCATTTTATGAAGGTCGTTGTCATCATAAGTAGATATGCCACATGTTGCTGTATTTGACTTCGCTTCTTCTAACTTTCCTGCTATCACCCATCCAAGAACTGTGTTTTATAGTATAGGTAGATCGTCTGATAAACGTATCTGCCCAATGGAAAGTAATTGATGATAGAACTCTGCACCTAAAAGAATATCAATTTTGTCTGGTCGATTGAAGAATGGATCCGCCAATGGTACATTCTTTGGAATTGCCCATGACGAAATGTTGAACTGTTGAGATGGTTGTGGAGATATGATGTGTGGAAGAACAAAAGCTTCTAATTGAGTATTAAAGCTACTTGTTCTTGATTGTAGTTGGACGTTTACACGTTGGTGGGATTCTCTCTTTCCATTGCCAATGCCTTGGATGCTAATTGATGCATGCTTTGAATGGAGACCTAGTTTCTTAACCAGGCGTTCTGTAATAAGATTCACTTGTGAGCCGGAATCCAATACGGCTCTGCAATCTAACCTTTGTCCATTGTTTGTAATCAGCTCTACGATGGCTGTACTGAGGAATATGTACTGATGCCTTTCTGGATTTTTTGGTGCTGATAATGTCACTGATGAACTTACATTTGTTTGAGACTTTGAATTACTGTCCTCTTCTATGTTAGTTCCATGTTTGTTTGTGAGAATTCCCTTATTGTAGTTCTCAAGATGTAAGAGTGTATTGTGTTTCTGGTTGCATTTGAAGCATCCTTTTGATATACAATTTTTGACCCCTTGGCCAATTTTTAGGCAATTAAAACAAATTTTGAGTTTTTGAACCATTTTTATGCGTTCTGATGCCTGTAGCTGCAAGAATTGCTTGCAGGCAAATATAGGATGTGTTCCAGATTGACACACTTTGCAAGTTCCCTTACGATTTGATATTAAAAATTCTTTTATTGATTGCAGTTCCTTTGGTTTAGTAAGGGATTGCTCGTAAAGAATTCTTGTGCTTTGATCAAGTTTGATCACAAGTAAATGTAGTAGAATAGGGTCCCAAGTTGCCGTATCCACGCCAATTTTGCCTAGGGCCATCAGACACTCTTGCGTGGTATCGTGCACATTTTTGATGGCAGCTGCTGATGGCTGTGGCTGTGAATGGTTAGGCTGCCCAATTATTTTTTGCAAAAGAGTTGAAGTGAGAACCCTAATGTTGTTGTATCGATCTTGGAGACTGGTCCATGCTGTTTTGTAATTCTCTTCGGTCAACGATAGATGACGAATCAAATTTTCAGCTTCACCACTAAGATGTGTTTTAAGGTACCACATCTTTTGGATGTTGGGAATGGATTGTTTGTCTACCATTTGTGAAAAAAGTCGAAAAATTGTCGCCATTTCATATAATCACCATCGAATTTAGGAATGGTAACCTTTGGCAAATGTAGAGAATTGTTTTTAACGATACCTACTTCATGATTGATACTGCCTTGTTGCTGTACTTTAACTGTACAGATAACGTTACAAGGGCTTGCTGAACCCTTTGTTCCATATTAATAAAGTCAGTATGGTTATAGCCGTTTAGTGTTGGGTCGTCACTTAATTCCCTTATGGTGTAGTTGACGGATTCAGTTTGATGCCACAGTTGCTCAATGGATCTGAACTTGATTTCGTGGTATTGTAATGGCTCATCATTATTGTGTATTGATAATCCATCCAACAATCTTTCAAGAGAGCACATGATTGCTCTTTGTCTTCGAATAGCAGTCGTCATTCTTGACGGTTCTAGTGTTACTATGCTTCTAGGCGGGTCTTCTTGGTCCAACGTATCGTGCTTATCTAAGGACATTATTGCCTTTTCAAAACATTTGGTATATTGTTGAACCAATGCTGCAATTTCTTTGAAGTAGTTTTTGGTGAAGTATTCATGGTCCACCTCTTTATGCGGTAATCCGTTGATCTTCTGGTCACCTTGCTCAAATTTCTTCCACTGCTCTTGAAGCCGCCGAAGCCTTTCTTCAAAGTAGATGCTTGTATTTTTTCGATCAGATGAATCCTTTTTGAAGTTGGAGATGATGCGTTGGATTTCTTGGCCACTTGCTACTTGAGCCACCACGCATTCTTGAAATGCTGTCATCGTTGTAGATCAGTCAAAGATGAGTAGATGTAGATCAATTCGATAATGATTAAGATGAAGACAATTGAAGACGTTGTGTACCAATATCCACCAATGAAATTGTATTAATCAGTTGATCAATGATCAGTTGGATCACGTCGGGGTCGCCAAATGTTCAGACTCGTTTGTCTGAGATAATTAATATCAAGCGCATTAACTTGATATTATTTTTTACAATAGTGAGACAAGCACTTTAACCTGTTCACTTTCAAGATTCCAACTGACCAATAACAAACAACCAATGAATAACAATTTCTATTGAATACTAGCCCTTTATTCAGAAATTACAATTCTTTTTATACCTTAACTATTACTTATATTTACATAACTATCAAATAAAAACAATTACAAAAACAAGTAATAATTTCAAAACAAAATGTGAACACTTCAGCAACCCAGTTTGTTGTCGTGTGTCAACAGTTGAGACCAATTGCAGGTTGATATTGTGACCTAATATGCCAGCAATGCATGGTCGGCACTATAGGTTGTTGGCTTGCCCTTGTTTTATTTCAATTATGTGTGAACTATTTTGTGCTGACTTAAACACATTATATTTATACATCTGTCATCTATAGGAAAAGTTAACCACACCATGCTATTACACAAAATTCATTCTGGAAATGAATCTTGTGGCTATGATAAGATTTACTATGTCCAATAGTCCCATGCTCAGTTGCGACCATGTTCAGTTGGCTATGATAAGTTGGTTCATGATCACTTATTCTATGATAAGTAATACCCAACCCATTAATAAGCTAAGTGAATATCTTGCAACAAATTTATAAAATATTATAAGTTCTATGGTAGTTGAAAAAAGTGTCCCATATAGCAATGCTGAGTGGTTTAATTATGATCTACAACAAGATAAAGCCTATTAGATATATCTATATCACAGAGCAGCTTTGACAAACAATAGTAGTGACTGGGACCAATATAGGCGAAAAAAAAATTATTTAATGTAAAATCAAGTTTTATAAGAAGTAAAGTAGACAACGCACGTTCTCAAAAGGAGATGTGGAAACAATTAAAAAGGTATGTTTTACATAAAAACAAAACAGAAAACATAATAAAGGGTGTCCAGCGGGAATTTTTCAACTTTAAATTGCGATTATCGAAATACTAGCGGGTTGAGGTAAACAACAGTATCATTCAAAGCGCAGGATTTGCGGAATTGTTAGTCGCCATGAGTCACTGGTCGGGAGCGCACCGCGCGTTTGCGGTGGAGCAATATTTGAAGTGCGGTGAATCATTGGTACGTGCGCGTCGCGCTTTTTGTACTCATTTTAATATTTGACGACTAAGTTAAGTGATGGCCGAACACGCAACTTATCTGGTCATGGGTACAAAGATTCAGGCAAGACGGCACAATGGTGAATAGACCTATTCCTGGACCATCAACGTCAGCAACAACGCCAGAACATGTGTCTCAAATTCGAAATGAAATTATTCGAAATCCACGTAAATCAATAAGGAAGATTGCGACCTCCACAGGAATAAAAAAATCAACAGTGCATGTTATTTTGAAAAAGAAATTAAAGCTCCAATCGTACAAAATGCAAATTGTTCAGTATCTCAACGAAAGTGACTATCCTTTGCAAGAACAATGCTGGAACGTTTTCGGAAAGCACTTACGCTTGGAAACATTTTATTCAGTGACTAAGCACATTTCCATATTAGCCGTGTTTTTTTTGCAAGTCCATATGGATTTGTCGAAAAAAACGACATCGGGACTTATAGTTTTACACGTAAATACAACAACAACTTAAATCCATATGGACTTAGCTAAGTCCAGATAATTATCGGGACTTACGTACTGTAAGTAAGAAGTTCCTAAGTCCCGATGTCGTTTTTTTCGACAAATCCATATGGACTTGCAAAAAAACACGCCTATTGATGGATATGTTAACAAACAAAATATGCGATACTGGTGCCCCAACAACCCTAGAGAACGCCATCAAAAACGTTTACATCGTTTAAAAACGACAGTTTGGTGTGCCATTTCAGCGAGCGGGCTAATTGGCCTTATTTTTTTTAACCAAGGTGAAAAAGTAAATGCTCCGGTGTATTGCCGTATGATTGATGAGTTTCTGTTAGCGCAATTGTAGCTGTAGTCAGGGTACAACAACCGAACACAATTTCAACACGAAGGTGCCACTCCGCACATAGCTATAGGGTGTCGATGGAAAGGCTAAGGACTGTTTTTCCGAATAAACTGATCAGCAAGTACGGGAGACATTCCATGGCCGCCTCGGTCGCCAGACCTCACACCTTGCGATTTCTTTTTATGGGGATACCTCAAATCAACGGTTAACAAGAACAATCGCCAGACAATTCAGGCCCTGCAGGAAAATATTCTCTATGAAATTCAAAGCATTACTCCAGCGCTTTGCCGTCGCGTAAACGCAAATGTAAGGGTCCGACTGCTAGAGTGCATTGAAAAAAAAAACGGCCATCATTTGGATGATATCAAAATACGCATCTAAAGTGAAAAAAGCTCCACAAGTTATATTAAAACCCAAAAGCATTCAAGAAAGTGCGATAACAATAGATGAAATAAAAAAGAGTATTGACCCTTCATCTCTATCCATCAGTGTTAGCAGTGTCTCTAATCGGCGGGATGGTGCTATTGCAATTGAGTGCGGGAATGATGAATCGTGTGTTAGAATGCAAAATGCAATCAAAGAGAAAATGAGTGAGAAATATGACATTCAAATACCCGAAATGAGAAATCCTAAAGTGCGTGTATGTGTCATGAGTGAAATGATGAACGGGGATGATATTATTGAAGCTATTCAAACTCAAAATAATATTCGTTTCAATGTTTCTAAATGCATTAAAGTTTACAAATCCTCCAAAAATAAAAGAATGTTCAATGCTATTTTGGAAGTAGATGGTATTTAAAATGCTTTTATGTTCTAAAAGGATAAATATTCAATGGGACAGATGTGTTGTCTATGAGGAAATTAATGTAAAAAAGGTGTTTTAGATGTTGGGGTTTTAATCATTGTGCGAAAAATTGTATATGAGTCGAGACCTGCGTGAAATGTGGCGGAAATCATACGCAAAAACACTGTGATAGTGACTGTGTAAAATGCGTGAGCTGTATTAGGGCATTTCTTCATTTGAATGTAAATGTAAATCACGATACAAAAAGCTCCAAGTGCAACACATATGGATTGGTGGACTTTGGTTGTTAAAGTGTCTTCAGGTGAACAAAGCTTTATATTACCTGTCCCCGAGCTCGTCTCTGTCTAGTTTTTGTGATTACTTCAAAGAATTAGTGGGCCCAGTACTGTTGTACGGAATGGAAATTATTCTTGTGGAGTTGAGTTAGAGTGGTTGGTACACGTGGTACTTATAAATTGCGTGTGGAACAGTTAATTAGTGACAATGCATTTAAACAGTTGATTTCTCAACCGACAAGAATTACTCCTACATCTCGTACTTTACTTGATTACGTCGCTACAAACAATTTTAAAGTTAATGCAGAGGTGGGAAATAAGTGATCATGAGAGCAACGTAACAGGCTTAAAGCAGCAATAAACAAAGCTAAAAATAAATAGATTTCTTATAAAGTTCAAATTGCTAAGGACCAACAATCAATGTGGCGAATGATGAAGTCTCTAGTTTTAAACCAAAAGAAAAGTTAAATTAAAAGTATTACTTTTGAAAACGTAACAGTAAACGATAGAAATCAGTTACCAGAGAAACTTAATAAATTTCGATTACATTGAAGACAATGATCGGTGCCGAACCTGTGACTTTCGCCGTCTCAGGCAAATTCAATTTTGGCGCCCCAAACTTAAAAAAAAAAACGAAAATCGTACAATTTAACATTTAAAAGTTTTTAAATACATTTTAAGGATTTTCGATAAAATAATTTTACAAAATATTGACATTAAAATGCTGCTCTTCGCGATTTCATTTTTGCAAATCTTGTGGCGATTTCTTCTTCTTCAATACGATTCAGCATGTCTTTTTCAATGGAAATTGTTGCCAAGGCTGTTAATCGCTCTTCAGTCATAGTTGAGCGTAAATATGATTTTATTATTTTAAGTTTTGAAAAAGTTAAGAGAATTTTTAACGCAGTTGTTAAATTTGGATACTATGGTTTGAAGCTTAATAATTTAAAATTGATAGCGGTTTGAGATCAGCAAGATTTGATATATTAATTTCAACCAAGAGATCCCTAGCTATTACATCCTTTTGAACTTCGTCCTCAATTCTTGCTGTTAAAATTGCTTCAAGTTTCTCGCAATCCTTAAAGTCCACATTCTTTGAAAAAACTCATTCCAAATAATCGTTGACAAAACAAATTTAAATTTATATATGCGTTTACCTAGTTGAGTTGCTTTGAAACTTCAATTTTCATCAAATTCTGCCCTTCTGCGATTTCCATTAAAGAATCATAAATTTCTGACAAATTTTCTTTAAGACAGTTAGTCGCTTTTGCTCTGCTTGACCAACGTGTATCCGACAAATTTTTCAAAACAATTTGTTTTGAGTAGTTATCAAGTTTTTGCAGAATAGCCCAGCGCTTGGGTGATTCCGAAAAAAAGTTATACAGGTCTTGAACAGCAGAAAAATAGCATTGGACTTCATAAGAAGTTTTCGCTGTGTCATTTACTAGCAAATTGAGTGTATGTGCAGTACAAGGGAGAAAAAGTGCTCGAGAAAATTTGTCAATAATTGCTGTTGCCATTATGCCGATAATCTCATTTTGAATAATCACGACTATCTCCCTTCAAGAATCTTTGAATATGCGCATTCATGGTTGAATCAAATTCTGCAATCGCTTCAATAAGCTCTTAGAAATTCCCATTATTCGCGTCATACAATTTTTGCTAAGAGCCACGTAAGGCGAGCGACTGGCTAGCAAGAAACTTGATGGCCACAACTAAACGAAAAAAAACTTTTTTCCAAAAAGCCATTTCATTCCGCATTATTTTAGATTGATATGAATCGATGGTTTTGAAACTTTTATTTCTAATTTTAAGCAATTTCTATGAATTAAATGCGACTGCATGGTTTGGAGTTTTTTCATGTGAATCTAGTGTGCTATGCACATTTTTCCAATCATTAAAGCCACTCCCTGGCATTGGTAATGACGAATTACATACTCTTATCAAAAAGAGCACAACAAAAACAAAACACATAATCACTTTGTAAAGAATAAGTTAACCACGAACGTTTGATTTTGGTTAGACTGGGTACGACAGAGTAATAAAGTTTTGGGGAGAACCGTCTACCTTTTGATACAGGTATCTGATCTGTACTGTCAAATGGTAAACAATCCAATGAATCAACCATGTGTTCACGAAGTTCATTTGAAATTTCTTTTGGCCATGTAGACGGATCTTTGACATTAACATTGACCGTATTTCCAAGTAATGTCGACTCGTTGACAGTTTCATTTTCGCTTGAAATGTGTTGGGGAATATTCAATATCTGACTTGATTCGATTGTCGAATTATTTTCCGTTCCATCTTGAGATTTGTTTAAACCTAGTTGAACTTCGATTGAATCTACTTGTTCTATTATATCTTGTGTTTGATTGTTGTTACCTTGAAAATTTTGAGCTAAGTTTGAATCTTTATATTTTTCACCATTACTGGTATTTTTATCTTTTCACAATGTTTTTACCTACCTTGTAAATTTTGAAACATTCGTTGCAATGAACCACTCATAGATTTGTCTTCTTCGCCGCGCTTCTTTTTTTATCCCTATAAACATAACCTGGCATCTTCGTACGTTTACTCATGATTTTATGATTTTTTAGTTTAATTTGTTTGAAAATGAATATTTATGAAGAACAGAGATTTTGTGAAACAAAATTTAAATTTTATAATTTGATTGGATTAATAATAAATCCAAAAAAAAGTTCTAAAACTTGTTGAATTGGAAATTTATATTGTAAACTGCAAAGATGTTCATACTTTCATTACATTTTAAAACTAGAATATAAACTTCTCCAGATCTGGTTTTCTTCTTCACGTTCTTACTTACATAAATATAAAGAACATAAGCAAAAAACAATAGCAACCGCGATTTGTTTTTTCATCATTTTTACTCATTGAGTTTTGAGGCCTAGGTCTCTATATCTCTACTCTCCAATATAAACTAACTAAAATATATACTTCTCCATCTCCAGATCTGATTTTGTTTCTTTTCCATTGCCTTGCGTTCTTCTGACTTACAAAAGCTACAATAGCAAAAAAGCGTTTTGTTGTTTTGTATCTTATTTTTTTGATTTTATAGCTCAAGAAAGTAAGGAGAAGTAAAAAAATTCTAAATCAATTTTTCCGCTGTTGTCATTGTCACATTAAACAAGTCAAATCTTTTGTATCTTTAGCCTACATGGCCAACTTCAATGATTATATTTTGATGCTATACAAACGCTGCACAGTTCGTGCAAGCAACGGTGAACGGCAACAAGCTTCCCAAATGTTAAATACTTTTACAGAGAGGCAAAGGGTTTTCCAATAAGAGGTGTTATTTTGATATTCAAAGAAAAATGGCATTTTTTGAGATAAAGAGGAAGGTATGCCGTTAATAATGGAACACAACATCAGCCAAATAGCCGCCACGACCACGCTTATAGGACCATATCCTTTTCATGAAATTTTCCAATACCAAATCGCAAAGTGGCTGCCCTATGTCCTCGATAGCCTCACGAATTCCATCTTTGAGGTCTTGAATCGACGCTGGGCTGTTGGCGTAGACCTTATCTTTCACGTGGCCCCAAAGGAAGAAGTCGCAAGGTGTTAAATCACAAGATCTCGGTGGCCAATTGTGATCACCTCTTCGAGAGATAACACCGTCCGGAAACTTTTCCCGTAAAAGATCGATGGTTTCATTGCTTGTGTGGCACGTAGCGCCGTCTTGTAGAAAGTAAACGTTGTCCAGATCAATACCATCCAATTCCGGCCATAAAAAATCATTAATCATCTCTCGATAGCGCAATCCATTGACCGTAACTGTTGCTCCAGCCTCATTTTCGAAAAAGTAAGGTCCAATCACCCCGCGGGACCATAAACCGAACCAAACAGTCACGCGTTGAGGATGGGGAGGCTTTTCAACAATAACTCTTGGGTTTTCCGAGCCCCAGATGCGACAGTTTTGCTTGTTGACGTAACCTCCGAGGTGGAAATGGGCCTCATCAGTCAAGATGATTTTTCGATGAAAATCCGGATCATTTTCATGCATTTCAAGGACCCAATCAGCAAAGACACGACGTTGTTGATGATCAGCCGGCTTGAGTTCTTGTGTAAACTGAACTTTATAAGCCTTAAGACCCAAGTCTTTATGCAAAATATGGGTTAATGACGTTTGTGGAATGCCTAATTCCAAAGAACGACGAGGAATGGACAAACCTGGGTTTTCTTCAACACTTTGGGCTACAACAGCAATATTCTCAGTTGTTCTTGAGCGACGTGCACGGGTTTTATTCTTCACATCACTAACTTGTCCCAACAGCTCGAATTTGTCCACCAATTTCTGTATTGCGGTCCGACAAGGTGCTTCACGACGACCCAAAAATGTTTTAGTTTTACGAACCGTCTCTGCCAAATTTTCACCATTTTTATAGTGAATTTTAATAATTTCAATGCGTTGTTGAAGCGTGTATCGTTCCATTTTTATAAATGGCGTAGTTTCTACTTGTCAAATGTCAAAAAATGACAGCTTCAAAAGTGACAGCTACCGAAATGGCGGGCTATTCAAAATAACACCTCTTATTTTAAAACCCTTTATATTCAAATATCTTTTGCATTTAAAGAATCTGGATTTAAACTTTCAATTTGTCGTATATATATCTATATCCAAGTCAACAGCTGATTTCTAAATATACATATACGTGGGCCAAAGTTATTCAACCTTTGTAGAGTGAAGTGTTTTTCTTTTTCTGTGAATATAAAATGGCGGCTAAGCATCCACTACTTCATGATAAACTAAATAACTTTTCAATATTTTGTTCGTTCAGGGATTTGGTGTCGACAAACTAAAAAAGCATTGCTTTTTTGGAAGAAATTGGTCTAATTCCCACTAAAACGTCAGTTCCCTTACTTTGTTGCGCCTTACCAATGAAATGAAAAGGAAAAATTTAAAAATATTAAGTTCAGTTGGATATGGCGATGCTCAAAAAAAAGCTCTCCAAAAAATGTGACCAAAATTGTAGGAATACAATCAACCCATCTATCGGCACATTTTTCCATGGGCCTCAATGTCGGCTAAAGATTCGCGAAGTGCTTGCGATAATTATCGCTTTTGTGTTAAAAGTACCTGTGAACACAGTTTTTCAGGTAAGTTAGTAAATCTTAAGCTACAACCTAAGAATGTTTTTTTAAATATTATTTTATATCATTATTTTAAAATAAGCATTTAATCGCTTGGCGCCATCACGACAGTAAATGCGAGCTTAGTAAATCTACTATAATAGATTACTTTAACTTTTGTCGTGAAATATTATTTTATATCATTACTTTAAAATAAGCATTTAATCGCTTGGCGCCATCACGACAGTAAAAGTGAGCTTAGTAAATCTACTAATTATTATAAACAAAAATAGATACTACTTAATAACGAAAAAAATTAGTTTGAACAAAATTTTTTCAATTTTGTTTTCGAAATTTTGAGTTTGAAAATTAATTTTTAAAAAAATATTCTCTAAAACAACGTTATTTAAAACACAATAAAATAATAGATTTCTGGCTTTACAAAAAAGTGTATCATGGCATTGTATGTGTAACTGTTGTTTCTTAATATTTTTTCTTCTGTTTTAAGTCATTTTTTTAGAAAATGGCCCCTCCTTGCTAAACGAGGGGAATAGACTCCTCCTGTACGATTTTTTTCTTGTCTTAACCCAACCTACACGCTCTAGCTTTTCGTAACAGCGTATGCGAATCACCCTGTATACATACATAGGTACATCTATGTACATATTTTTCTTATGTAAAGACTTCTAGTGAACAATAAAACGCACTAAGTTCAGCCTGTTAAAATCAACAAATTATTATTATGTCTCTGAATTGTCAACGTAATACAACATACAAAATACTCAAACTATCCCCAAATAGTTTTTTTCTTTCTATTTTTCAATACGTAAAACAAATCTTCACGTTAGCTTCACATCTTCATGTAAACAAAAATTTATAAACAACTTATACCGATAAAGAAAAATACATACATATGTACATTTTCTTTCCTCAGGATTGAATATTGTAAACAAATTTCAAAACAAAACAAAATAGCCGTGTTTTATTATCTTCTATCGGGATCCGGATCTGGATCTGGATTTACTTTTAACACGGAATACACAAACAAAATACTGGGAAATTCTCAAAATTGTTTTTGTAACACGTGTTAAAAGTTAATCCAGATCCAGATCCGGATCCCGATAGAAGATAATAAAACACAGCTAATATTGAAGCCTCATCGTCATGGATACCAATACAAAAGGGAACAATTAAATTTATAAATATCCCTTTGAAAATTGGTTTGTGTACACAAAAAACCCCACATCATCTATTTCGTTTCTCCTTTCCGCCGCGGCCTTGCCGCTGCGCTTTTAGTTGTGGAGTGTCACCTTCTATATTATCATTAGCCGTGTTTTATTATATTCTATCGGGATCCGGATCTGGATCAGGATTAACTTTTAACACGTGTTACAAAAACAATTCTGAAAATATCCCAGTATTTTGTTTATGTATTACGGGTTAAAAGAAAATCCAGATCCAGATCCGGATCCCGATAGAAGATAATAAAACACGGCTATTGAATAAATACAAATAGAAGGGGACACCGTACATTGCTCAAACGACAATTCGACACTTTCAAAAAGGTGGCAGCTATAACAACTTTAATACCCTTTTCATGATATTATTGGTTTTCGTTTCTGCTAATTCATATATCCCATTGCTCAAAAGGGGTTAAAAAAATCCTTTTGGGATTTTGGGATTTTTTTTTGAAAGCGAACTGTAGGAATATTTATGAATGAAGAGAAATAATTATGGATGTAGATACATTTGTATAGCTATGTGTTGCGATGGTTTTAATTTGTTTGGTTGATGAAAGCGCAGGTATGTATACATGCAATCGTTTAATAGTTCAATGGGTGTCTGTCTCACCATGAAAAAAAAACAGTTAAGTTTTTTTTAATACATTTTTGAGAACAAAAAATTATTACATAAGCTGTGTTTTATTATCTTCCATCGGGATCCGGATCTGGATCTGGATTTACTTTTAACACGTGTTACAAAAACAATTTTGAAAATTACCCAGTATTTTGTTTGTGCATTACGTGTTAAAAGTAAATCCAGATCCAGATCCGGATCCCGATAGAAGATAATAAAACACGGCTATAAATGCATACATTTTTTGCATTTGTGTTCATCATAGAGGGCTTTGACTTTTTTCTTGTAAGTTATGTGTCCTTTTTTTGTATTTTGTTGAGTGCGTGGTCCGTTTATGAGTGGGAATTACTTGCTGCGTGTTTTAAGTGCATATTTGGTTCTTTTTTTAAAGGTAAATAATTGTATTGCACTTAATTCATTGAATTAGGTAAAGAGTAAAAATGGTGTACTGTGATTATAAGGATTGCTCAAATAAATATAGTTCAGGTGTTCCGCGGTTTAAATTACCAAAAAACGAAGCTGTAGCCAAAATTTGGCTAGTGAACTGGGGAAATAGTTTTACGAAAAGCTAATTACCAATGAACCTCTTTTCATTTGTGCTGACCATTTTAACAGAAGTGAAATATGTTTAAACAGTGTTTTGTCGCGAGTAAATATGGGCGCAGTTCCTTATAATTACAAAAATACAAATTTAACGGAAGTCGAACACAATAAGAAAGTGTATGTGAGGAATATAACGTAAGTTAAATTAAATCTTATCATAATATTTTCATGATTTAAAGTAGATGTCATTTAAAACAAAAAAGTTACCTCGTGTTATTTATTGTCCTACGAATTTTTTTCTTTTTAAATGATAGTTTTCAAAAAATCTAGGATAAGTCGTTTTCGAAATATTAAATTTAATTTTGCTTTTCAAAAAATATTTGTTGGTGTACCTTCCTACAATATATTGGCTGTTTTTTACATAGTTATTAAATCTTGAGCATTTGAGCGACTTGACCTAAAAGAATCATTTTTTAAATTTAAATAATTTTGAATG
This sequence comes from Leucozona laternaria, assembly GCA_932273885.2. Classification (NCBI taxonomy): domain Eukaryota; kingdom Metazoa; phylum Arthropoda; class Insecta; order Diptera; family Syrphidae; genus Leucozona; species Leucozona laternaria. Next base: position 67,633,741 of record OW026366.1, on the reverse strand, counting down.
TGTGTTCTTTAAAACCCAAACAGTTCTGCCTACAAAAAAAGGAAAATTACACCGGTTGAAGATAGTAAGGAAAACGGTTCGACAGTGGATATAGATGATGAATTTCTTCATTTGAATAAAAGACCTCCTCATAAATTTTATACGAATAATGTTAAAAATTCACAAACCACTTTGAATAATGTTTGTCAACCGCAATATTGGTCACCAACGCCGCCGTCAACAGTTCTAATAGATATTGACAAACTTCTTAAGTCACCAAAGTCAAGCAAGCTCAAACCAATGGGTGTATTAAAAGATACTTGCAATAATATCTTAAATGAAGTCTTAGAAGCAAAAACAAAAAGCGTACAAACTTTCGTGAAAAGCCAAATTATTCACAAAGAAAGAACAAAATGGAACGCAGAAGAAAAAGATCTTTACTTGAAATTCCATTACAAATCTCCGTCGTTCTATAAATTTTTGAAAAATGAAGGATTTTTATTGCCATCCCAAAAAACCTTAACTCGATGGTATGACATGCTGCCGTTTGGAACTGGCATTTCAAAAAGCATCCTTTGCATGCTTAAAGAAAAACTTAAAGATCTACCAATTAGCCATAGAAAGTGTGTGCTCGTCTTTGATGAGATGAGCACCAAAGTTGAATTAGAATACAATTCCAAAGAAGACGTTATTTACGGGTTTGAGGATTTGGGTGAGTTAGGGAGAAACAAGAGAATGGCTAATCACTGTCTTCTTCTAATGCTCCCAGGCCTTTATCAATCCTGGAAACAGGTACATTACATAAACATTAAACATACATATTGGATATATCATAGTAACATACATTATATTGAGTAATTATATAATTCAAAATATCGAGCATTGAAATAAATCAGGACAAATGTCAGCATTTAATATTATTAACAATAACAATTACAACTGAATGCTGAAATTATAATAAATATATGTAGATAAAATGGCGGTTGAGGTTCAATTTAAAAATTGCCCATAATCATAGATAGTTGATAAGAACTTTTTATGTCGGTGCTGAAGTATTTTAGTGGCATTTAGATTATGGATATAGACAATTTAAACTGATATGCATAGATACAAAAATAAATAAAATTGAACTCCCACGTATATTATGGAGTCTTCCATACAAAATCATTAGTGGTCGATATTAGGGTCACTTTTTGAAATGTGTTCATTTTTATTTATTTAATGTATGTAGGTAGTGAAATCATTTGTTTTTAACTTTTCTGTTTGTTTTTTTTTTAACTAGTAAGTAGTATTTTTATCAACATCTAATTAAAAGACTTAATAAAATTAGACCTCTTTATGATTTAACATGAGTTTATGTTTTGGTATTCCATAATCGTTGCACTTCCTATAAATGCACATCAAATCTGGTTGGAATTGCGATGAATTAAAGAATTTTTTAGCAAGGAAACTGTAAACTAGGCTTTTAATTCAGAGCTGCCAAATGATATTTTATATTTGTAATAAAGAAGCTGTGTCTAACCCGCGTGTTACTTTTATAGACTCGAGTTTAGTTAGAATATGAACATGAATATAAACCAATGTATGCATTTTTATAGTTTATTCAATAGTTATTGAACAAAAAAATACAGTTATATCGTAAGCACGAACCTATGTCATCTATGTTTTCTTATCTTATCACTATCATTATGCTTATTTTTATTGATTCATCATACATATTTTGAAAAATCTACAAGCATAAACATACTGTGATAATTTTCTCTCAAAGATAATGAAATGTGCTTGGGAACCAGCTGGCTGAAATCCTACAATCCACAATTAAATTATTGATATCCGAAGATATAAACATCATGTGTATTTCGTGGGACCAAGGTGCTCCAAACAGAATGGCCTATAAGAAACTGGGTGTTACATAACCTTATGTCATAATATTGGAGCGGAAATTTTTTTGTGTTTATGATATTGTTCATCCCTTTAAAAGTGTCAGAAATAATCTTCTGATATCGGATATAATCGTTGATGGAGAAGTTGTGTCCTGGTCCATTTTAAAAAAATTGTTTTTTGCCGAAAACACATTAATAAGATCTATGCACAAACTTACAGAAGCTCACATTCAACCAGACAGCTTTCAAAAAATGAGTGCTAAGTTAGCAACCCAGGTTTTTAGTCATCACATCTCGTCAGCAATCTTCGCAGCTTCGTCAACGGACATTTTTGATGAAAATGAAAAAGCTATTGCGTTAAGTACTGGCACTTTTTTTTATCGGTTGAACAAGTTGTTCGACAATTTGAACAGCAAAAACAAGTTTTCACAAAACCCAGATAAATGTGCAATATCTGATAGCCATACAGATGTACTTACAAACATGAAAAATGCCATTAACTGGATTGAAAAGTGGAAACGAGAAAAAAGTGGAGCTGTGGTTTGTTTCAAAGGCTTATGCCAAACATTAAATGGAGTGATACAACTTTGGGACCACATTAAAAGCGAAGATCAATTGTATTTAATAACATCACATTTGAACACAGATTGTTTAGAAAATACTATTTCAGTTGTTCGAAATAATAGGGGTTCCTATGAAAAGAACCCCTCTTCGTTTAGACTGTATAAAAACCTAAAGCAAATGAGTTTTTATAATATCATGGCCGCAGATTCAACAGGCTATGAATCAAACGACTCTGCTAATCTAAGTTTTTTTTAACTATTTTTTATTATCGTTAAACATAAAGGATTCATAAACCCAGACGGAGAGAAAGATACAAGTTTGAATAAGGAAAAAGATGATTTTCTTCCATTGAGTTTAATTCCATTATGTGCAGGTGAGTTTGCATTTGTCGCTTGTAAACCAAACAAATATATTCAGAACAAACAAAATCAATAAATTATAAGAAAGTAGGTATACTTAACAGATTCCTTTTATACAAAAAACAAAAATAAAAAAAACACTTATTTTTCGAATAGGTATTCCTATTATAACGAGAAGAAGTAAGCTTTAAAAAGCATTTTGAATTTGTTAGGGTTGTAAGGTTTATAAAAATCCGGAAGTTAACATTTCAAATCAGATTTTAGGCAACTTACCCCATTTAAATATTTTTTTTTAAGTCTCAAATATCTTATTTACCATATTTGTTCAAACATCTTATTTACTATCCTCAAATCCTTGGTCAAATCCTTCTGTATTAATGTTAAGAATCAAAAGAAGTATAAATAACACAAAGATTAACAAGTTTTAAGAATTGTTTGGTTTAAAAACCATTGATGGAATACGAATAATCTTATGAATAAAAAAAATTGCCATGACAGTAGGTAAAGTGCATGTTGAATGTTAAATCCAAAAATGAATTTCTTCAGTAAATGGAATGGAATAATTTATTTGAATTGTTGTAAAATAAATAGTACCTACCAGTACCATTAATAATGAATTCCAGTGTTTCTGAAAACACTTTTAAAATTTATATTGCCTAACTTAAATTAAATAAATCATTTTGTTTTATCTTTTATTGACTTTATTAAGGGGACGTTGAAAATAATTGGGACGAAGTAAACAAAAATGACGAAGAGGAAAACTTATGTGAGCTTGATGATTCTGAAAACGAAGAGTCAGATCCACAAGAGTCAACTCACAACATTAATGAAATGTCAACAACATATTTTGCAGGATATATCGCAAAATCTATGCTAAAAAAAACTGACTGTGAATTATGCAAACTTTTCATGATCAAAAGCAAAAATCTAAATGATTATGAAAGAAGTGAAAATTTAATAAAATTTCGTCAATTCGAAAACACCGTTAATGGAGGCTTGACGATTCCCTCAAGAGAATTCGTAAACCTTATTAAATCTATTGTGCAATGTTTTGAAGAAAACTTTGATCAGTTATGTTTTCAAAAAAAAATTTTACAATCCTTCAATAATATTTTCAATGTCGAAGAAAATTACCCATCCATTGAACACACACAAAATGTACTTAACCATACCTTTCTTGTTTTAATAAGAACAAAAAATAAAATGATTCAAAATAGCTTTTATCGGCCTTTAGTCCATAAAAATTGGCGTTTCGTCCCGGCGATCTCACTTGGACTCATCAGTTGACTAGTGAGTGCCTTGTCAATACGCAATTTTTATTAAGTTCAGTTCAACTTACATGAACTTTTTGACAAAAATCCAATGTGAACTATATCCAACAAGATTAAAATTCTTAATCATTAAGCTGGAAATTTTGCCCAGGGCCAGGCTTTGTTTTTATATGAAGGTTTTTATAATACAAATTCTATATACTACTGAAATACATCAGCCAAGTAGAAGACTTAGCACTATTTAATTGGACTTGTTGAATTATTGATTCAAAATAGCTTTTATCGGCCTTTAGTCCATAAAAATTGGCGTTTCGTCCCGGCGATCTCACTTGGACTCATCAGTTGACTAGTGAGTGCCTTGTCAATACGCAATTTTTATTAAGTTCAGTTCAACTTACATGAACTTTTTGACAAAAATCCAATGTGAACTATATCCAACAAGATTAAAATTCTTAATCATTAAGCTGGAAATTTTGCCCAGGGCCAGGCTTTGTTTTTATATGAAGGTTTTTATAATACAAATTCTATATACTACTGAAATACATCAGCCAAGTAGAAGACTTAGCACTATTTAATTGGACTTGTTGAATTATTGATTCAAAATAGCTTTTATCGGCCTTTAGTCCATAAAAATTGGCGTTTCGTCCCGGCGATCTCACTTGGACTCATCAGTTGACTAGTGAGTGCCTTGTCAATACGCAATTTTTATTAAGTTCAGTTCAACTTACATGAACTTTTTGACAAAAATCCAATGTGAACTATATCCAACAAGATTAAAATTCTTAATCATTAAGCTGGAAATTTTGCCCAGGGCCAGGCTTTGTTTTTATATGAAGGTTTTTATAATACAAATTCTATATACTACTGAAATACATCAGCCAAGTAGAAGACTTAGCACTATTTAATTGGACTTGTTGAATTATTGATTCAAAATAGCTTTTATCGGCCTTTAGTCCATAAAAATTGGCGTTTCGTCCCGGCGATCTCACTTGGACTCATCAGTTGACTAGTGAGTGCCTTGTCAATACGCAATTTTTATTAAGTTCAGTTCAACTTACATGAACTTTTTGACAAAAATCCAATGTGAACTATATCCAACAAGATTAAAATTCTTAATCATTAAGCTGGAAATTTTGCCCAGGGCCAGGCTTTGTTTTTATATGAAGGTTTTTATAATACAAATTCTATATACTACTGAAATACATCAGCCAAGTAGAAGACTTAGCACTATTTAATTGGACTTGTTGAATTATTGATTCAAAATAGCTTTTATCGGCCTTTAGTCCATAAAAATTGGCGTTTCGTCCCGGCGATCTCACTTGGACTCATCAGTTGACTAGTGAGTGCCTTGTCAATACGCAATTTTTATTAAGTTCAGTTCAACTTACATGAACTTTTTGACAAAAATCCAATGTGAACTGTATCCAACAAGATTAAAATTCTTAATCATTAAGCTGGAAATTTTGCCCAGGGCCAGGCTTTGTTTTTATATGAAGGTTTTTATAATACAAATTCTATATACTACTGAAATACATCAGCCAAGTAGAAGACTTAGCACTATTTAATTGGACTTGTTGAATTATTGATTCAAAATAGCTTTTATCGGCCTTTAGTCCATAAAAATTGGCGTTTCGTCCCGGCGATCTCACTTGGACTCATCAGTTGACTAGTGAGTGCCTTGTCAATACGCAATTTTTATTAAGTTCAGTTCAACTTACATGAACTTTTTGACAAAAATCCTATGTGAACTATATCCAACAAGATTAAAATTCTTAATCATTAAGCTGGAAATTTTGCCCAGGGCCAGGCTTTGTTTTTATATGAAGGTTTTTATAATACAAATTCTATATACTACTGAAATACATCAGCCAATTAGAAGACTTAACACTATTTAATTGGACTTGTTGAATTATTGATTCAAAATAGCTTGAGTCCAAGTGAGATCGCCGGGACGAAACGCCAATTTTTATGGACTAAAGGCCGATAAAAGCTATTTTGAATCAATAATTCAACAAGTCCAATTAAATAGTGCTAAGTCTTCTACTTGGCTGATGTATTTCAGTAGTATATAGAATTTGTATTATAAAAACCTTCATATAAAAACAAAGCCTGGCCCTGGGCAAAATTTCCAGCTTAATGATTAAGAATTTTAATCTTGTTGGATACAGTTCACATTGGATTTTTGTCAAAAAGTTCATGTAAGTTGAACTGAACTTAATAAAAATTGCGTATTGACAAGGCACTCACTAGTCAACTGATGAGTCCAAGTGAGATCGCCGGGACGAAACGCCAATTTTTATGGACTAAAGGCCGATAAAAGCTATTTTGAATCAATAATTCAACAAGTCCAATTAAATAGTGCTAAGTCTTCTACTTGGCTGATGTATTTCAGTAGTATATAGAATTTGTATTATAAAAACCTTCATATAAAAATAAAATTATAAATGCTAGGGCTAAGTGTTCAAAAAAAAAATTAAAAAAACTTGATTTACTAAGGCACATTTAAAAATGTTTTCAATTCCAATCTCTTCTTTTAATTAAAAAAACAACTAAATGTTCGCTTTAAGTATCTACTTATTTTTAACTTTGTTTATTTAAAAGTGACGATTTCATTTCGTTTTATTTGAAATATTATCCGTTGCTTGATTACCTACATACACTATATGTATGTACATACATGTTCGTATTACGGTGCTTCCAAAGAACTCTTTTCTCGTAATTCAACCTCGATAGGATTTAATTATGGATCTGAGATTGATACTAAATGATCAAGACAAAAAATCATAAATTAAGCATCATTAAAATGTCACTACCAGCGGTTTTTCATATATGTATGTATTTGCTTCATAATTAAGCGCAATCGAAGTTAAATTTAAACAGAAGCGTTTTTTTTAATCACTCTAAATCTAATACATACCTACACCTATGATTTTTTTTTTTTTAATTAACTGAACTCAAATAGGTTGCTATACCTACCTACAAAGTAAAAATAGGTTTCTTTCTTAATTTATTGTTCCTATATTTTTTTGTACTAATGTTATTGAGAAAAAAAAAAACAAAACAAAAACCTTATTACATAAATCAGACTTTGAATTCTTTTAATTTAGAAGGTACCTACCGACCAAGATTTATACAATTGTTAGCGCTATTACTCACGAAAATCTATTTTGGCTTTTGGATTCTTTCTTACGATGTATATAGGTTTCGTTAGTTTTAAAGGTTTCTTTAGTTTATTAAAATTATAAATACATACCTACCTATCTTAGAAATCTCATATATTTTTAATAAACTTTGAAAAAAAGATGAAATTACCTAAATGAGAAATCAATCATCATGTCGAATAACATGCACAAGCACTAACATCATTTTCGTTTTCATTTTATGAATGAGAACGAAATAAAAAAAAGTAGAAATTACCTACAAATACATTTTCTCAAGCGAACGTGATTTGGCCTTGAATGCCTTTTTTGTAAAAACTTCAAAAGACCAACCTAAACGGTTCTTTTTTTTTGTTGTTCATTCCAAATACAAAGAACAAAATATTCCGCTTTTCTTCCTCGACCTCGACTATTATGTGAGTAAATTTCCCATGAGGACCAAATCTGTAAAATGAGTTTTGTATTTGATAGAGCGATACAATTATGAAATTGTTCGCCGCGGCGATACTAGCGCTTTGTCAAGAATATGTGTCGCCACCTAGAGTAGGTTTTCTCCGGTGTCCCTTCTATTTGTATTTATTCAATGATATTAGCCGTGTTTTATTATCTTCTATCGGGATCCGGATCTAGATCTGGATTTACTTTTAACACTTAATACACAAACAAAATACTGGGAAATTTTCAAAATTGTTTTTGTAACATGTGTTGAAAGTCAACCCAGATCCAGATCCGGATCCCGATGGAAGATAATAGCTGTGTTTTATTATCTTCTATCGGGATCCGGATCTGGATCTGGATTAACTTTTAACACGTGTTACAAAAACAATTTTGAAAACTTCCCAGTATTTTGTTTGTGTATTACGTGTTAAAAGTAAATCCAGATCCAGATCCGGATCCCGATACAAGATAATAAAACACGGCTAATAAAACACAGCTATTATGTTTATTCAATGGTATAATATAATCGTTGGTGCGTTTGTTATGCTAGTAACGGGTAGGTGGCACCGCAGTCAAGAAATGGATAGAACATTAGGCGTGTTTTTTTTGCAAGTCCATATGGATTTGTCGAAAAAAACAACATCGGAACTAATAGTTTTACACGTAAATACAACAACAACTTAAATCCATATGGACTTAGCTAAGTCCAGATAATTATCGGGACTTACGTATTGTAAGTAAGAAAGTCCTAAGTCCCGATGTCGTTTTTTTAGACAAATCCATATGGACTTGCAAAAAAACACGCCTATTGTTAAGTTGTTCAAATGCTACACGATCACTAACTGCCACATTATTCAGTCTGAATTTAAAGTTTTAATATCAAAACCATAGAACTATGATGAAGACTTTTTTTTAGTAGTAATGCCGAAGTGAAGTTACGCCTGTCGCTCGTTGTTTGCCATAGTCTTTTTATATTAAAACCAAACTACTTTCATGGAAAAGTTTTATTTTTTAAGTATGGTATAGTCATTCCTTTTCTTTTCTTATAATTTTTTTTTTTTTTTTAACAACACAAATATTTATATGCCTGTAAGACCTAAGGATATATCTCGATAAAAGTTTAAATCGGGATCAAGCAACTCAATAATGAAGGTTGGGATTTACACCTTCCATTTTTTAACGTACGACACGAGAAAAGTGATGACAAAGGAGGACAGAAGGGAACCGTGTGAGGAATAGATAGAATCGGAAAGTGTATTTTAAAATCTCGTACCTACGTTAAAAAACTGAACGTTAAACCCCGTCTAACAAAAATGCACCAAATATTATATAGTACATAAAGATAAGAAATGTAATAAATAATAGTTAAAACTACAAAAAAAATATTAGTGATATGAGCCGCAAGTGACAAATTGTCTCTTTATCAGGTAGTATTCAATAATACACAACACGTTTGTCACCGTTGCTGGCAAAGAATTAATGTTGCCTATATAGAACAACCTGCGGAGAACATTGAGAAAAATGCTGCTCATGAACAAGCTGCAGAAAATATCGAAGTAAACATCGGAGAAAACGTTGAAAATCAGGGCATTAATTTGTATGCTCCCGATTACATTAGAGCACCCAACACTTCAAGGCATTGTGTATTTAATTATTGCCACAATATTGAACGCCATACAATTCCTGATGCTATAAAAGTCAACATACTACATTCACAGCGTTTGTACATCCCAAAAAAGGCTAGAGTATGTACCGATCACCTGGAAAGCAACGAATGGCAATTATTATACGAGAATTGTAATGTTTCTCAAGAGTTCAATGTTGAACACTTCACATACATGTCGAATATATTAATATCTGCTCTTAACCAGAGATCAAGATTTCATTTCGAGTTATTGGAAATAATGAGTGCAAACGATGTATTTTTTTGGACTGGACTTACTATCGAACAATTCAATACAGTATTCGAAGAAACACCTTCGTTGAGACAACCAGTCAATCGTTCGCGCACTGTGATAGGGGTTTATTTATCAAAGCTAAGGACTGGAGAGTCTGATGAAAGGTTAGCTTATCTATTTAATATGTCACGCAAAACCTTAGAAAGAAAATTAGAATTAGCTAGACAACATTTAGTGAGCGATTTTGTTAGCATTCATCTAGGTATGGATAATATTTCTAGGGAAAATATGCTTCAAAGGAACTTATTCTTACCAAAAATGATATATGGAAATGAAGAAAACACAAAAGCTATAACAATATGTGATGGAACATATATTTACATAAAAAAAAGTATTAACTTCCTTTTTCAGCGTTTGACCTATAGCCATCACAAGTTTCAAAATCTGTTGAAACCTTTCTTAATGGTATGCAGTGATGGTTATATCATAGACGTTCTTGGTCCATACGCTGCAACAACAAGCGATGCGACAATAATGTCTAGCTTATGCGCTGATGAAGATAATGCTTTCCATTGGATGTTTCATCAAAATGATGTTTTCATTCTAGATATGGGTTTCAGAGACAGTGCAGGACATCTCCAGTCATTAGGATATGAACCACATATTCCTCCTACAAAGATTAGAAATGACACCCAATTGACGACGGAACAAGCTAATAAAGCAAGACAAGTTACAATATGTTGTTGGGTGGTAGAAGCGGTCAATGGTAAGTTTAAAAATATGTTTAAATTATTGCGTCAAGATTACTTTAATAGAGCATTGCCACATATGTTCGCGGATTTTAGAATTGCTGCATCCCTAAAAAATGCTTTTTTTAGAGTAGCCACTGACCACAGAGTTAGTGATAACAATGGAATGTCATAATTGAAAAACTCAACTCGCCAAATCTTTTGTTTAATTATGTTTCCATGAAAAACCTAAACAGGCAAAGGGTGGCGTTCATATGAATGGAAGCTAATCTGCCTCATTTAGAAGATTTTCCCCAACTAACTGACGATGATATACCTATGATTTCTTTGGGCTGTTATCAAGAGAAACTTTCCAGGTCCTAATGACTTACAGCAATGCAATATTCAGCAAAATAATGTTTGGCTGCTCACGGGACGTGTGCAGTCGCGTCACGTTAGATCAAGTACATATTATACCTGCGTCCTAATTGACCGTGATCAAGTAGGCAAAGACGCCATTATACAATATTATTGTTCATGCCTCACGGGTAGACGCACCATCGGAACTTGTGCTCATGTCATATCCATAATATGGTACTTAGGACGGGGTCGACATGAAGAAGTGTTTCATCGACCAGCATTACATTCAGACGATATTATTATAGATCCATTTTAAAATCTGTCCCAATCCACCGTGCAATATTGTGGTATACTGTAATGGATAAACTTTGAACACAATTTAAAAAGAACAAATTACAAATTGAATGGGATTTGTGCATTCACTTTACGATCTTAACACAATTAATTATTTGAATAGTAAAAATGAATTTTGTTTACATTTATTTTTTTTTGTTACATTTATTTTAATTTTTATTTTTGTTTCATTATATTTTATGTAATACTCGAACTGTAATAAAAATCTATTATGCTCACTTTCTAAAAAAAAAATAACAACTTGTTTTTTATTTGTAAATAAGTAACTTTATAGACACATCAAACAAAAAACAGCAACAGAAAACAACATCAAAGTTTTGCCTGAACTTAGATGCCATAGAATGAAAAAAGGAGAGCGTTCACCGGTTTTATAATTGATGTACTTATAAGCATTAGGCCAGGTGTCATATCAAGAAAATTAAACATAAATATTCAAACAAAAAAATTCTTATAAAAAGATTAGTTTTAGTTATTTTCAATTTTCTCCGAAACTAGAAGAGATAAAACTGTTTGGTTTTTAGTGTTTGATATTATAGTTAAAAGGGGCATTGTATTGACAAATCAACTCAGAATTTAAATCAGAATAGTTAAACAATTAGGAGACTTATTATATTTTTTAAAATTTTTTTTCTTTATTTTTGAGTTTAAAAGTATTTTTTCGAAAACTATTAGTAGAAAATACTTGATTTAAAAACTCGATAATAGAGCGGACTCCTTGCTTTCAAAAAAGGTAAAAGCCACATTTGTAAGTGTTGCCATTTTTTGTAATATTTTTTTAATTTTTTAAAAAACTTTTTTCATAAAATAGACCGAAACACCACTTTTGCGCTCGATTTCGACTCATATAATGAAATAAAGTACTCCTCATTATCGTTCAAATGACATAAGTTTCATCACTGTCGAGAAATGTTGAAAGTGGGGCCAAAGTCCATACAAAAGTGCGCATGGTCCTTTAAAAAGAGTAAAAACAATTGATTTTTTTGAAAAAAATTGAAAAAAAGAGTTTAACTTTAGTTGAAAACTGTTGAAACAGACGCCGGCGACTGAACGGAGTTATACGTGAGCGGTTAAGAAAACCGAAAAGCGAGTTAAAAAAGCATTTTTTTTTTTAAATTGTAAACCAAAGTTTATGAAAAATGTTTTATTTCCAAAAAAAATTTTCCTTTGTCCAAGTTCCAGACCGTAAAAAAGTTGTTTCCAAAAACAAACTAAATTGTCCTTTGTCCAAGTTTCCGACCCGCCTCCAGAACCTTTGTCCTGGTTCCAGACCCACCTCCAGAACTTTTTTTTATTTTGTAAAAACGTTGTTTCCAAGAAAATCCACCTCCAGAAGCTTTGTCGCAGATCCAGAACCTGCGTCTCAGTTCCAGACCCAAGGCCAGAACTTATTTCCAAGGTCTAGGGCCAGAACCTATGTCCCAGTTTTTAAGTTTTAAGTTTTTAATAATATTACTACCATCATTCATAATTAAACGCCATAAAATGTTTTTTTTTAACGTAAAACAGATAACCGATCAGCATCGCATCGGCAACAGCTGTTTAAGCATCAGCATCGCAAAAAAGCAATGATGCCGGATCGCTACACAGAAATTTGACGTTTGTGAATTAACTCAAAGAATTGAGATGGTTTCAATCTTATCTTCAGAGGCGTTCACAAAGGACGAAAGTAGAGGAAGCTATATCAGAATCGATTAATGTAAACTTAGGGATCCCGCAGGGATCAGTATTGGAAACATTATTATTTATAATTTATATTAATGAGATGCCTAGGGTTGTTAAATACTCCTTTTTAAAATTGTTTGCCGATGATGGCTTATTATAATATTGTATACGCAAAAACATAGATGAATGTATCGAAAAAGTAAATTTTGATTTAATCCAACTGAGTAAATGGTTTCATATGAACAAACTAAGTTTAAACGTAGAAAAACAAAGTGTATGTTTATTAACGGAGAAACAGGTTGAAGTTAAAATTGATAATCAAGTGATAGAAGTGGTAGAATTAATAAAGTATCTCGGAATTATGTTTGATAATAAATAAGAATTTAATTTTTTTTTTTGTTTATCAGCGCGCACACATTTGTTTTGAATTTCTTAATATCAAAATGGGAGGTAAAAATAGAGCCAGGCAAAGCATTCCACATTCTTGTAGTGCGGCGAAAGAATGAATCACTATACTTGACGGTACGTCCGAAGTTGGGCTCAAGGGTAAACTGATGAGCATTCGTAAAAGCCCGAGTATTACGGTTGAATTGTTTTAGGGGAGGAATGCAGCTGACTATTTTACTAGAACACTGTTTGTGGAAGTAGCGATAAAATAGAGAGAGACATGAAACATAACGGCGGTGTTCCAGAGTTGCAAATGTTTCTGTTATACTTATATCACCTATCATTTTTAAAGCTCTTTTTTTTAATTCTATCCAAGAGATTCAGGTGAGTTGAAGGAGCAGCTGCCCAAATGTGAGAGTTGTACTCAAGCTTTGGACGGATAAAGGCTTTGTAGATTACAGCCAGATCAGAAGGGGAGAAAAATTTCTTGCATCGCCGAATAAAACCTAAACATTTAGCAGCATTTTTGGCGACGTTGAATATGTGGTCATTCCACAAGAGGTGGTCTGTGATGCACATACCGAGAACTGAAAGCTGTTTGGTTTCTTCAAGTACCGCTCAAGGATAGCGGCTTGGGGGGCAGGTTCCGCTTCAACGACAAGAGACAGCATTGGGTTTTTGAAGCATTAAATTCTACGCGATTTTTGATTCCCCATTGGACAATGCTGTCGAGATCAGAATTTAATAAGCTTATCATACGCTGCCGCTCTAAATCCACATCCGAAGGACAAGGATGTGACTCTAGAAACGAATATGAAAAGTTGAGGGTACTGCCGTCAGCAAAACAATTTAATGGATTAGAAGTTTGAGACAAAAGATCATTGATGAATATCAGAAAGAGAGTCGGAGACAAAACGCAGACATGGGGCACACCAGCGTTTATTTTATGAATATCGGACTTAAAACCATCCAATACGACTTGTATTGACCGGTCCGAAAAGTAATTTCTAATCCAACGAAGAAGAGATTCATCGATACCAAATGCACGCATTTTCGATAAGAGAGCTTGATGCCAAACTCTATCAAACGCTTTTGAAATATCAAGTGCAATAATCTTACTTTCACCAAAACGGTGTAAAGATTTGTTCCACTGTTCGGTGAGATATACCATCAGATCACCAGTGGACCTATTGCTACGAAAGCCATACTAACGGTCATTAAGAAGCTTTCGTTCTTCAAGATATTTCTTAAGCTGATGATTAATCAGCATTTCCATGACCTTGGAAAGAAGGGACGTAAGTGCAATTGGACGGTAGTTAGAGGGTGAAGAAGATTCGAAGATTCGCCTTTTTACGGACAGGCTGGACAAATGCTGTTTTCCATCCACTCGGAACGAGACCAGTAGAGTAGGATAGATGGAAAAGCTTACGCAGTGGTTTTGCCAGCGTAGAAGAACACCCCTTCAGAACAATAGGAGGGATACGATCCGGGCCAGCATAACAAAACATACCTTACTTCGGGTGTTGTCTGGCCTGAAAAGCGAAGCCAATTAGAATTGTGTACATTAAAATCGCCTGCAATGACGATTTCAGTGTGAGGATAATGGGAAACAATTCTTTGAATGGAGTCGGACAGAGCATCAAATTCGTTTAAAGTTGAATTTCTGTCCAAATTTGGGCTCCTACAAATGAAACACGTGTGTATGAGGTGCTTATTGACCGAAAATTTTAACCATATGAAGTTAAAGTTTGTGTTTGAGCACAAACCATATTGTGGTTGGAGTTGGTACGCAACATCATTTTTTATATAAACGGCGAGACCATGGTGGGGAAAGAATAATGGCACTAAGCTGTACCCATATAGATTAAATTCTGAATGGTCAGAATCTTCACATATCTGTTTTGTACAGTATAAACATACGCAGCATAGAAATTTTTCCTTAGCCCACGAATGTTACTAAAATCTACTCTAAATTCACTCATTGATTATATAAAAGAATATTGGAAAAAAGATTGGTTTCTTTTCAAGAATCAGAAAAAGAATGTCGACATTATGTGCAATAAAAGTTTATAATACTATAATTAAGCCTCATTTTGAGTACTGCTCCACCATAATTTATCTTGGAAACATAACAATGTTACATAGATTGGAAAAATTACAAAATAAAGCAAGGCGAATAATATTAAAATGTCACTGGGAAACACCTATTGTAACTATGTACAGTATGTTGATATGGCTAAGTGTAAACCAGAGAACCATTATAAATGTGTTGGTTTATGTATTTAGAATGAAAAATGGAATGCTTCCCAGCTACTTATGTTAGAAAATCAATTATTTTAGTGATGTCATAGTCATAATGTAAGAAATAGATTTGATATTCGTCTTCCATATTTCAGAACACAGTCTGCAAAAAAAATTTGCTTACACATAACGGACTTAAACTGTTTAATGAGCTTCCAAATAATTTAAAATCAGAAAACAATTTGAAAATGTTTAAGAAAATTATAGCAATTTAGTAAGTAAATAGCTAAAATATTGCTAAATAGAGAAATGAAATGAATATCGTTTTTAAAAAATAAAATTCGCATTGTTACTCTGCATTAAATTGAAATACAAATAAATAAAGACGATGTAGTTTTTTATATTGAATTTTAAAGTTGAATAATATTCCGCTGGACACCCTTTTGAAGTGCAATTGCAAAATGGCTACAAAGTAAACGACAGTGCAATACTAAGTGATGAGTTTAACAAATTGTTTGTTCAAAGTATTTTTAGTTTGACTTGTTCCGTCACGTATCCTATTTATATATGTTTGGTTGATGAGTACAATATAGACTTTAAGTCTTCCCAAGTTAATAAAGAACCAACACTAAGTGCAATAAAAAATAGAAGCCAACAAAATGACTTCAATTTCATGAATGCTAAAATGGTACAATTTATACAATTCTTCGAATTATTAACTCATCGTTGGCGTCTGGCATATATCCAAATTCGTGGAAAGAGTCTTTAATCATACCTTTAAGAAAAATACCTGATGCTGCGTTCTGTACAGACTACCACCCAATAAATATAGTACCTATATATGAGAAAGTTCTTGAAAAAATAGTTATGACACAGCTCAAGGAACACCTTACTACTGCAAAAATATTGTGTACAAACCAGTCTGGATTTCGTGAAAATCATTCTTGCGAAACTTGTTTAAATCTAGTTATTAACAATTGGAAGACAGATATTAAAAACTTAATCATAGCTGTATTTATATACCTTTAACGGGCGTTAAACTAGCCCATTGGCAGTAAACATAGGTATATACCCCAAGGTACCCTCCTTGGTGTACTAATGTTCCATATCTATATATTAATACGTTAACAATTTGTTTGTACTCCCTTTTTAATATACTTAAAACGAACGCCCGACAATAAAAAATATACCATTTGTAAGCTAATATTAACAAAAAGTGCCATCAGAAGAGATTATATGAATCCGTCGACTACATACATGTAAAAATGTTAATGGATTCCTCATACAAAAAGTCTAAAAAAAAACAAATTCATGACACACACGGCTGTTTGTCAACACCCGAGCGTAGTGTACCAAAAGTTCACTTCCAACGTGTTTCATGTAGTTTAGATTAGACGCAATATTTGTTGTTTCGTTCCGAATGATGTACATCTACTTACAATGAGTAGGAAAGTAGGGCTGGTCGAATTTCGACCACAGGCAATACTAGTTTATGTTTATTAATGACATGGAAAAAGTGTTAAAACATTTATGGCTCAAGCTTTTTGCTGATGATGGTCTTTTGTGTTTTTCTGGTCGTGATATAACATCGTGTATAAACAATATTGAGGAAGATCTTTGTGCAATAAACAACTGGCTCAAAATGAATCGTCTGTTGCTAAATATGGAAAAGTCTAAGTGTGTATTTTTAAATGTTTCGTCGTTACCTTCTCATATGCCCATCCAAATTGAAAATAATTCTCTTGAAATTGTGTTTCATATAAAATATCTCGGTGTTGTTAATAAAATAATAAATTCTCGTGGAAAGTACATATTGACTACATAATGTAAAAAAGTGTCTAAGAAGTTGGGAGTTCTACGCAAAATAAGAAATAGCCTATCAACGCACAGTGGAATAAAAGTATATAACGATATAATTAAACCCCATTTTGAGTATTGTCCTAGCCTGCTGTATTTCTGTAATATCCCAAAAGATTAGATTGCAAATCTTACAAAACAAAGCCATGCGCATTATTTTGAAGCGCGACCACTGCGCCAATATAAGAGACATGCATGATTAATTGAACTGGTTCAATGTCAATCAAAGACTTTTTATATTGACAATGACTTTTATTTTTAAAATAAAAAACAATATGTGCCCGGAAAACTTAAGTGAACGAACATCAACTAACGTTAGTGCACCATATAATCTTTGCAATAGGAATGATCTTGTAATACATAGAATGAGAACAACAAGAGGACAGCAATCTATATACAGCTCCTGCTTCCGAGCGTTTAACCAACTGCCCCAGCACATACAAAATGAAAACAACATAAACACATTCAAAAGACTTCTGTCAATATACACAAAAGACTATGTGATATGAAAAAGAATAACTAGAATCTATATTAGGTCTGTTTGGTAACGTGAAATTTCTTGCGAATTTGCACAAATTGTCACAAAATTGCACAATTTGTCACAAATTCCTGTTTGTTAACTCGAAAAAGTTGCAACGAGAGAGCACATCGAGAGAGACAAAAATTTCCCCCACATTGGATAACTTGCGAATTTGTGCTACATAAATTTCTGTGTGCCAGAAGAGTAAACACTGTCCAAGCACCTTTTGCTTTTAATTTGAAATTGTGTTTTCTGATATGTGAAAATTAACTATATAAATAATAAATAACTTGTGAAATTTATAAATTATGTATTTTTTTATCAAATTTAACGCAAATTGTTAACAAAACCAGACTTTTGGCATGTGATGTTTTATGTGAGGAGTTCCATTTTTGAGAAATTCGTTCTCACTTTGGTGTTTCGACAGGTTTTACACACTTTGCTGAAAAAAAGATACCAAACAGACCTATATTTTAAATATAATTTTCATTTTCGTTATTTAGTTTGATGTAAAAGAAAAACAAATCATGTAATATGAAAGGCATTTTTAGGCCAAATAAAACTTATAAATTCAAAAATAAACAAAAAAAATATTTTCAGCACACGGTGATTCAAAAAAATTTCACTTTCGTTGTTCTTTAGGCGATTTCAATGAAATTGACACAGATTATAGCTGAGGCAAAAACATGTATATAAATATTTGAAAGATACAGAAATTGATATATATAAATACATACCTAGTATGTAAATAACTTTTAAACTAAATCAATTAAATATTTAATAAGCCAATATTTTTTTGTGGAGAAAGTATTCTGTAAGTTAGATTGTCTGCAACCATCGTCTCGGTGTTAAATTTCTCAAGACCAAAAGTTGTATTCTTTATAACACTGACGCACAAAGTGATGACGTACACTCAGAGAAAAATCGCAAGCTAAAATCCAGTATGATCGGGCTTCTTTTTATAGGGCCCATAGGCACAACACTTGTGTGCACACATATCGAGACACCGACACCATTTCATTTCATTTTTTTGTGTCGGTGTCACCATTGGTGTGATGTGTATGGGGAAGTGTCATGACACCGGTGCACACACAAGTGTTGTGTCTACGGGCCCTATTACATTTTTTTTATTTTTACGTGATCAATCTTTATACAATAACGTAAATCTAAAAACAAGCTTTTATTCTTAAATTACGAAAAAAAGTTGATTTGACATTAGGAATATATGCAATCAATGTCTGAATCTCAATATAAGATCATTTTCTTAAATTATGTTGGACACAATCTTGAGTTATTATTTTGTTTTTGCAACAAGCCCAAACAATCTTAAAATATTAAATTAAAACACAAATAAAGAACGAAACAATCTTGATACAAGAATATTCATAATTTAATGAAGAAAAAACAATGTCAAACCTTCATGCACTGCATGCAAGGACTGTATTAAGGATATGAAATTTCAACTACTTGGTCGCACGAGTTAACTTAAACTGATTTCAGATAAAAATGCACGACATGTTTTTATAGGAATTCGTTTTGACGTTACTTAAACAACCACGTTCGATAAGTTATCGCAAATCTGATTGAAACAAGAACTTTTGGCTTATTAAAAATGAGCTTAAAATAAGATTTTTCCACTTGAATAAAAAATTTTCTAGTTTAACAGACTTTCGTCAATGAATTGCTGGATTTATCACTGTTTTTCTTGATTAAAACTCGTTTTTTTCTGAGTGTATGTCATTATGATTTATTCTTTGACTGGAGACTTCAGTTTTTGCTCTCTTCTTAGCATTTTTATTTTTTTTATTTCTTCTCTAAATTTTCAAACCATTCACCCATTAATAAAAGAATCCAAATAGCTTCTTGTGTTGCTGCTGAAAGTGCAATATATTCAGCTTCGGCTATAATTATTATTCTAAATAAATTATTTTATGTAGAAAATAGTAGATATAATTTTAATTGCAATAAGAATTTAGTTTACATAATATGGAACTATTATCACAAATATTATGTGTCAATTAACTTTAAAAATAAATATTCGCACCTTTTACTTTTTATACATGATGCACACACATAAAACTATTCACTTATACTCTCCTAAAGGAAATACAAAATGCGAAAGATATATTTTTTCTCAGTTTACGCATACTCGTTGGCCGTTTTCGAAAACGTCATCTGCGTCAAAAATGCGTTTGCAGAATGTTCTTAAACGCAAACTGCAAAAGTCTTCCGTTCGAAAACGCAAATACAAATTCTAATGCATTAGCATTGTGTTCGATAATGCAGTTTGCTAAAGTCACGTGTTCGAAAACATCATCTGCGTTGCAACTGTGCAGTAAAAAAATGAAGGTGACGAAAGGGACAGACATGGTGGTTCGAGAGAGTGTTAGCTAATTAATATTTTTGGATGTCAGTCAGGGAGTCAACAAAACGATAAACACGTCGCGGCTGAAAATGACGAGCGAAAGTGAATCTGAAAATTCGGATAAAATTAGCTTCTGTTCGAAAACGTCAACTGCGCTCGCAAAAAAATCATTTGACGATCATCAAAAGATATGTGTGCAAGCAGGACAATTGCATATTTGACGATTGCAGCTTTTGCGTCATAAATGACGATCAATTGCCGGTCAAATTGACATTGATTTGACGTTTTCGAAAACGGCCATTGTCTTTTCACCAACTTCTATAGGAAGAACTTCTATAAGCAAGACTTAAGAAAGCTTTATTTTATTAATAAAGTGGCCTCCATTCCCATAAGAGGAATAGGCTTACTTTATGCAGAAAGAGGCTCCTATAACTAGGTCATATTATTTTGTATTTCTTTTATTCACTTTCATCGAAATCACCTAAAGAACAACGAAACTGATATTTTTTTTGAATCACCCTGTGCTCGTTTATAATTCTGCCTCAGCTATAACCTGTGTCAATTTCATTAAAATCGCTCAAAGAACAACGAAGATAATATTTTTATATTCGCACCTCCACTCCCGTTCAGCCTTGCTATTCCTTCCACCCATATTTCTTTTTTGAAAACGCATCATATCGCCTAGCGCACACATACCACGGTCAACTGGGTTAGTCACTCCGAACTGTTTCCAGTCCAAAAACCAAGCGATAATAAAGCATCCGCCTTTTTCGTAGTTGTGTCGCGAGTAGTTTTAGTCGTTAGAAGTTTTGTACTGAGAAACTTATGTCGTTTTCGAGTGGACGTTCGGAGCTACTCTTTTTTCACTCCTTTTACTCCAAATTTTCCATTTTCGATAGGAATGGAACAATTCCGAAATCCAACCGAAAACGACATTAGTCTTGCGTAGTTTTGGTTTTCTCAGTTGTGTTATAGGTTCATCAATCTTAAACGCAACGTATCAAAAATGCTTTCAATTAAAAAAATCTTATCTTATTTAAAATGAAAAAAAAAAAAAATCAGCTTTCACCACACCTTCACTCAAAAAAGGAAATCAATCCATGGTACAAAATAAAATTTCGCATTGCGATCATATTCTTTCAGCACGAGTAGAACACTAGAACATAATGAAGGTACAGCCACCACCTTCATTTTCTGACAAAACAACAATCGCTCATAGTTTGAGTGCAAAATCTTAAGAACAACTTTTGGTGGGTACATTTCGTTCCCAACTCATTTCAACGAGTTGATGTTTGATGGTCAAATGACAATGAGTGGGAATGGGATATTTTGTGTGTATCCGCAAGTGAGTACCAAAAATACTCAATATGAAGATGAGAATGTTTCGTACGTTTCACCCTCCAAAACCCATTTGTTTGCATTAGTCGTGTTTTTTTTTTTGGGAAAGCTATTACTATTATTTCACTTCCATGGTTAAGAATTTTGTGAAGACG
This sequence comes from Leucozona laternaria, assembly GCA_932273885.2. Classification (NCBI taxonomy): domain Eukaryota; kingdom Metazoa; phylum Arthropoda; class Insecta; order Diptera; family Syrphidae; genus Leucozona; species Leucozona laternaria. Next base: position 67,612,224 of record OW026366.1, on the reverse strand, counting down.
TGTGCTCACAGAATACCAAGTATAGAATTCTACATATACACTCAAGCTGTTTCTAATGTCGTTTTCGATTGGATTTTCGGTCAATTCTCCTCCTTTTCAATTCCAATCGAATATGAAAACACTGACTTTTCTAAATTTACACCCACTTTACCTAAAGCTGCCATTTAACAAAAAGGCTTCTTCATGTATTTATCACTTTTGACAAGTAATCCAACGAAAAAATTTATATGTATCTGTGTGTGTTCCTCATCTACTCATAAATAAAATTGGGGACAGAAGAACACTCCGAAAACATTACTCGGAACAGCCAATCGAAGGCTTTTGGAGTAGTAGGAGTGAAAAAGGAGTGCAAAAGGAGTACTCCGAACATCCAAACGAAAACGACATAAGCAAAAACACATACATTTGTCTGCGTTTGTCTTAAAAACCACTCGATAAAGTTTGCGAGATTATATAGAACATGAAAATAATTATCCATTGAGGATTCACCTGAAGAAGAAAAAGAAGAAGTAATATACCTACTGTGTACCAGAAACATAATATATAAAGTCACGTTTTGGACATGAAACAAAACGGAGTAAGGAATTGTTACATTTCGATCGCAGCAGGTAAATTTCGTAGTCCTTGTCCAAAAGCCGACAAAAAAAGTTGCTCTTTATCATTTACCTGTAGTCTGAATGCCATAATCTTGATTGTATGAATTATAGAACTCATGAAATAATCTTTTTAAGCAAACCATTTCGGCTTTTTCTGGAAATTTTCTACAAAGACGAAATTCAACAAAAAGAACATCTGATATGCTGCGCTTTAAAAGCTCATTTCTTGAGTTCTATTTGTTAGATCGTCAAGATTAAGGTAATCAGATTAAGGATTGATTGCAGAGCATTATTTACTAATTTTTGTTCTAATATCAATTGAAGTGGTTACATCCCTGTTTTAAAAAATAGAATAATTGTCAATTTTAACTCAATACCTACCCTCTCCACTAAAACTGAGAAAAAAACTGTCAGACTTTTATATTCGATATCATGACTTACATACCTAAATATAAACCCATAATACTCATACTTTTTCTATACATTTACTCCTAATATCCGCAGTCGGCTCTTGTAAAGGGTGTTTTTTTAAGACGTGTGGTTTTCAAGAAGAAATAAAACGCATTTAATTTAATGTTATGGCCAAGAATTTAGCTTTAGAGATAAGATTTTGCCATTATGTTTTAAAAATGATTTCGGGCAATAGTAAATTCTGGCGCGGATAAATTCCTGCCGAGAGGCCCAATTTTTGACCAATTTTTGCAGCAATTGGGAATATTCTCTCCCAAGGCGTCAATCGTCTCGGGCTTATCTGTGTTAACAAGCGACTTCACATAACCCCATACAAAATAGTCCAGCGGTGTTAAACCGCACGATCTTGGAGGCAACCCCACAGGCCCACGACGCGAGTTAATGCGCTCACCAAAAGTTTCCTTCAATAAATTGATTGCTTTGTTGAATGTATGGCATGTAGCGCCGTCTTGTTGGAACCAAAGGTGGTCCACATCAACATCCTCCAATTCAGGCACGAAAAAGTCATTAATCATGACTCTATAACGTTTCCCATTAACTGTAACATTATGGCCGGCTTCATTTTTGAAGAAATATGGACCAATGATTCCCTCTTCCCATAGAACACACCAAACAGTGACTTTTTGAGCATGTAACGGCGGCGTCTCAACAATGGCTTGTGGATTATGATCATTTCAAATACGACAATTTTGCTTATTAATGTACCCATTCAACCAAAAATGAGCTTCATCGAATATTGGACGCAGCGCGCGATGTGTCTCGCGAACCGAACCATTATTTTGGTAATAAATTTGCACGATTTGCAAACGTTGTTCAGGAGTAAGTCTATTCATTATGAAATGGCAAACCAAACTGAGCATAAATCAAGTAACAGCTATCAAAAAGACCAACTGCGAAAAAAGTATTTCCAGATTGAAAACCACACGCCTAAAAAAAACCCTTTGCTATTGGTTTGCCCAATCGCGAACCAAACATCGTTGTTTTATATTCGTACACCCTACTTTTACTTCTGTCTTCAGATTTATAATAAATAAAATGTGTTCTTTGATTCTGCGTAATTAGATTCAAAAGTGCTTTGCGCAAATTAAAAAAAAAAAGGTTCGACAAATTTAATTGCATGCGAGTAAAAGCCTTTTCCGTTTAAATTATTTAAATACTTAAAAACACTTTTGACGCAAAAATAAAAAATTTATTTGTAATCTACATACCTACCTTGATCAATAAACGAAATATTTTTTATTTTTTTTTAAACCCACGAATTTTACTATTATATTTAAATCAAAAATGTAACCACAAAATCAGAACCACCGCATGTATGTGTGAAGCAAAAATAATTACAAAGTTTCAACTTTAAATTACCGTAATTTGGCTAATAGATCAAGTGAGAAGAAAATAGATACTTACGTATGACATGAGTGTTATACCATTAATATTGATTTGGAAATTTTATTTTATTTTGATTCAAAAAATTAAAACCGGATTTTGAGCACTGTTTTGTATGAAGATGTCCCAGTGTGCGCGTTACCATACGCTCACTTTTAATGGCAAAAAACTGTTATAAATTGTCATATCTCTAGTATAAAGTATAAAAAGGCTTCTTAGGCTCGAACTTGAGTGATTGACTTATAGGAACACCATTTCCTTCATATATGCAATATGCATTTCTTGATTGAATTGCAGCGATCATCAATAGAATTTGCTGCTTTTATTTTTGACGGTACAATTGACCAAAGTTTTATATTTTTTTCGAACCACTTTAATCGAGGAGGATTCGTATGTTTTCCGAGAAGGTTTCGCAGCCAACAAAAAAGTCTTCTAACATATGCGGAGTACGACGGGCAACAGAAGTCAATTACCGAAGAGCCTCTGCTGCTCACAAAAGTGTATTCTCCAGTTAACTTAATCTCTGCCATTAAATATGTATGCCAATATCTTCAAGTTATTCTAAAAATGTGTTGCAGTTGCTGTCGTAGATTGAATCTTTGGAGCCTCTAACTTCATCAACAGATGTTGGAGGAACCGAGTTGTACTCCACTGTTCTTTTTGTTCCGGTTCTTTCGTGGAAATCTACTCTACTAATCAAATTGGAGGAGATGATTTCCAAAAAAAAGTTTTTGAGAGTTGCGAAATCTCTGTGCCTATAGTTACAATTTAAATAGAATAGAACTTAAGTCTGATGATCTCCTTAAAAACAACCTTCAACCATTATCATATTATTTGTTGTTACAAAGCAGAAAGATTCGATACTTTTCTTATATCCAAATAGACATCCGCCACTAGCTCTGCCAAAGTTGAGGGCTTTTGTTGCAAAAATCGACTTAAGCTTTAATTCATGAAGACAATTTTTGAGTTTTTAAAATTTTCAGATAACACAAAGGTTTGTCTACCAGACCAGCTATATTATAAAACAAGACTTGACAGGCAGTGGGTTGCTAATTATTTGAATTTTGGAGCTTATTTGTTACTGCCACGATGACAGAATAATCCGAGTTGATATAACTCAAAAGCAGTTGTCAGCTTCATTGAATGACGTTATAACTCCATCTTTATTGCACTTTTATCGACGACCATCAGCTAAAAGGGCCCAATTTTGTATGTCAAGTTTTATTCAAGAATCAGCTTACGATTCGAATCAGCATCTATTTTATTGACGAAGATGGAAACTCTTACATCGTTTGTTTAACGTAAGATCTTTATTGATGGATATCGACGAATTTTTTAATCGAATCGATGAAAGTAAGACCGATCTTACATCATTTGCACATGAAACTCAATTTGTATGATGAAGTCCTTTGATTGGTAGACCCAGTTTTTCTGACACTGTACAAGCGGGGGGCGAGACTACGATAACTAGTGCGCCGCAAAATAATAACGGATTTTTGTAGAAGGGTAAAATACAAGCAATTTTTACTATGAGAGGGGGGTCTATCTCCCTCCGTTTGGCGGGAGGGGCAATTTTCTAAAAAAATGACTTAAAGTAAGAAAAAGAAGATTTAAAAACAACGGCAACACTTACAATGCAAAATGATATGTTTTCTGAAAGCCAGAAACTTGTTCTTTATTACTTGGTTCAACCTAGTTATTTGTGTCAATAGTTTTTGAAAAAAAATGCTTTCAAATTCAAAATTTATCCAAAAAAAACATAAAATTAAATGTTTACAGTTTTTTTATTCAATGTTGTGAAATTAAGTACTGAATCGGCTTTATTTATTTGATGTCGCTATAAATTCTTAGTCGAACACTGAAAACTAGATGGTTTTATGTCTTCTAGTTTATGAGAAAATTGAAAATTACCAAAACGACTTTTTTATTCAATTTTAATTTTGTTGGTACTTATGTAAGCTCTCTTACATAAATACAGTGCTAGCACCCAGCATAACGACGTTTTAACAGTTAGGTATGTATGGCATGCTGTTCTCCCGCAACCCCCCTGCTTGGGCACACTATAGGATTTGCGGTAGGTGCGAGGTTGGGTGTATGAAAAGTTTCTCTTGCATTTAAAAAATCTGCATAAGAAAAACAACGGTACAAAGTTGGAATGTTTGTTCGGTTTTTTTTACGGTCTAAGTAGGTTGCATACCTTAAACATTACAATTGCATTTTAAAGGTATGTAAGACACAAACATACATATTAAGAAATTGTATAAATTTGCTGCAATCGTACAGTAGTAGAACCTACTACTACGCCGTTATGCTGGGCGCTAGAACTGTATTCATGTAAGCAAGCTTTCATAAGCAAACTTACATAAATACAATAAAATAAAAACTGAATATAAAAGAAGTTTTGGTAATTTTCAATTTTCTCATAAACTAGAAGACATAAAACCATCTAGTTTTCAGAGTTCGATTAAGAATTTATAGGGACCTCAAATAATTAAAGCCGAATCAGTACTTAATTTCATAACTGTAAATAAAAAAACACAAAAATGCAAAAGAAACTTTGCATACACCTAACCTCGCACCTACCCCAAATCCTATAGTGTGCCCAAGCAGGGGGGTTGCAGGGGGCAGCATGTCCCCCCACCCTCCCCATATATACCTCACTGTTTAAACGCTGTTATGATGGGTGCTAGCACTGTATTTATGTAAGCAAGCTTACATATATACCAAAATAATAAAAACTGAATAAAAAAGTAGTTTTGGTAATTTTCAATTTTCTCATAAGCTAGAAGATATAAAACCATTTAGTTTTCAGTGTTCGACTAAGAATTCATAGGGACATCAAATAAATAAAGCCGATTTAGTACTTAATTTCACAACTTTGAATAAAAAAAACTGTAAACATTTATTTTAATGTTTTTTTGGAGAAATTTTGAGTTTGAAAGCATTTTTTTCAAAAACTATTATTACAAATAATTAGGTTGAAACAAATAATAATAGAACAAGATTCTGGCTTTCAGAAAACATATAATTTTGCATTGTAAGTGTTGCCGTCGTTTTAAATCTTTTTTTTTTACTTTAAGTGAATTTTTAGAAAATTGCCCCTCCCGCCTAAACGGAGGGAGATAGACCCCCCTCCCATAGTAAAAATTGCTTGTATTTTACCCTTCTACAAAAATCCGTTATTATTTCGCGGCGCCCTACTTATCGTACTCGTGCCTAGCGGGGACTTGAAGGTTAACGTTACAAACGTGCTGGAACTCCTGCTTGGCATCATCCACACTTTTTGCATTCAACCCTCTTACGGTGACATAAAACCTTTTGGAGTACTTCTGTGCATCTTCCATTCTTCTCTCATTTACGGTTTCACTAGTTTTCTGTTTTTCTATTTTGTCCTTCATATGTTTGTTCTCTCCTTCGAGTGCAGCAAAATGCTCAATGGTATCTTTCTCTGTAGCAATATTTTTCAGTTTTATGTCTAAAAGCGCATCCATTTTTGATATAATTGCATCCATTAAAGGTGAATAATCCATAATAGTGTTGGATTAGTTTTTCTTCACAGAAAATACTTCTAATTCTGGCGATGTATCTCGTAACGATCTTTTTGAATTTGAATTATCATTCAAGAGGTGGATTTGGTTTAGGTTGCAGTGTTTACTAGATATTTAATGATTACTAGATTCATTTAATGCACGCTATCATTTGTGACTATAAATTCGATAAAGAGGTGTTGTGTAACGATGTGAAATTCCTGGATTTTATCCAAAATCTGTTTGGGTGTCAACATTTCATCGACGGTTAATTTGCCTGTCCGAAAACCGCTCTCATAGGGCGGATCAAATCGTTTACACGTTTACCAATGTAGTTGGCACAGTTCAGAGCATCTCCGTTTTTGTGGATGGGGCACCCTATAAGAGGTTCCATTAATCGGGCGTCGCTAACAGCAGTTCATTTAAGTCGGGTTAACGGAAATTTTGATCATCATCGTCCAAGTTGAATGAATGCCTAACAGCGGAATGTTCAGATATTTCCTCAGTACTCAATGTGTATCCACTGCCATATTCGCAGTCTCATCTGGATAAATGATGCAACAGAACCACAAAAGCCTACCATATTAAGGAACAGAGCTGTTAAATAAATAAATATATTGGTACTTGAGTACAATTACCTTATACATACTTCAACTCTTCAAGTACAAGTACAATTCCATGGTAACTGTACTGAAAATATCTAAGTACCAATACCGGTACTTGCACTTATAATTCCTCAAAAGTATTTAAAAATTTTGTATTGCTTACTTAAGTACTTAAATTAAATGTACTTAAATACTTTTAATTCCTTTTAAATTCCTTAAGTACTTTTAGTTCCTTTTGAATTACTTCTAAGTTCTTATTCCTTTAGTATTTCTGGTTCTTTTAATAAGTAATTCTCAAATAAATTTAATTCAAGAATACTAAATTAATTTAATGAAAACAAAAAAAAAAACGTACGTATACCATTTGTATAATAAAATACAAAAATTATTCTTATCTTCGGGACCTTTTAATTTTAATTAAATAATAATTATTGAATTCGTATAATCCAAATTCTGTTTTTCGTTTTCATAAGCTCAATCGATGCGGTAGAAAATATTGTTAACAAAACTGGCGCCCAACGTGGGAGAACATTGCGTTGCGCCTCGTTATCTTACTTAAGGTGGCGCTTCAGTCAGGCGTACCAGGGCCTTAATCGGCAAGCTTCTTTTAGCCAGCCAGCAAATGTTAAGGAGACTCATGCCTCTGTAGTTGGCACTGTTCGGGGGAAAAAAAAAAAACTACTTGGCTTCTGTATCTTTAAATGTTTATTTACAAACTTTTCTATTTTAACCCCTAAACAAAAAAATTAATGATTTACTCTAATCCAATCTCTAGCACACAAACCGGCAAAAGGCGGCAACTGTGTTTCTAGGTAAATGTTAAAAAAAAAACATGCAAATATCTTTGAGTTTAATTTGAACACCTTTGAACTCAACATAAAGAATGGTATGAATAAAACGGGGTGGGGTGCCTGCCGTAATATTTTTTGTTCAGTATTTTGTATTAAAAAAAGAGGTTTGCGCACATACTACATTATATTATATATTTAAAAAAAATTCTGAACAAAGTGATTAATAGCACATTTTTAAACAACAATTATAATAATATTAAAACAACGAGCATACAATAGATCTAAAGTGGACAAAATTCTAAAAGTTGACCAAACATTTTGACAGCGACACTAACACCGTTTTCTACTGGTGTCTCAAAAAAAAAAAAAACTAATATCTATTGTGTTGGGAATCAAATTATGAATATTTTATAATATCAAAGACCTTTCGTTTCTACCAAAAATAATTAAGAGAAATAAAGGGTCCGCCATCTAACGTTTTTTTTTTCAACTAGTGCTTATTTCGTGAATGGTAACACTTAGCTCATGTCTGATTTGACAGATAATTAGTTTTATCCTTCCGCTGAACGAATATGGTTGTGTATAGGCTTCGCTAAGTGGGCCTGCGATCGACTTAGAGAAGATGCCGATTTTGCCAAAAAAATAATCTTTTCAGATGAAGCTCATTTTGATCTTGGCGGGTAGTAAACAAGCAAAATTGTCGCATTTGGGGCACAGAAAACCCGCACGCATACATTGAAAAGCCGATACACCCAAAACAAGTCACTGTTTGGTGGGGATTTTGGTCCAATGGGGCCATTTTTCGAAAATGAGCAAGGAGTGGCCGTTACAGTCAATGGCGATCGTTATCGGGCCATGTTGAACGAATTTTTGGTCACAAAAATTGAAGAGGAGGACATTGGCAACATTTGGTTTCAACAGGACGGCGGCGCTACGTGCCACACAGCCGAAGCTACACTCGATGTTTTGCGCCATTTTCAAAAAAAAAGAAGTTATTTGGCGGACCCTTTAGAATAGATACATAAAATATTGTGAATTGGTATTAAAACCAACTGTAGATATTACAAATTTAAAATAAATTAGGTACCAACTTATTTTAAATAACTTTTCTTTTAATTTTATTAAATTTGTATATGTATGTTTTGCTAAGCTTTCCGGTTCTATGCTGAAAGTAAGAAGTCAATACTATATGTATACATGTATATATATACATGTATGTATATATATACACATTTTATTCTAACACGTTATTATAATAAAAAAAAAGGTTTTCCTCATAGGGCAACATTAATTCTGTTTAATGTTATCCTTTTTAATCATACTTCCATATGGGACAAAATAAGAGCATGCTTAAATACATGCTTTTTTGTACATAATAGTCATTCATAGGAATTCCCTCAAAATTGTAAATGAAATATTTTCGACAACTGTATTTTAAATTTATATTTTTTCTCTCTCTTTGCATATTTAAAGCGTTCATCCAAGAAAAACATATACACAAACATACGCTCAAACGTTCTTCGGTGAATATCCTTTATACATGAGGATTGTTTGTAACTTATAGTGGGAATGTGGAAATCCCAGAGCCTTTTGTTGTGCCAAAAATAAATAATAATAATAAAAAATAAATAAAAATTGTTGTCACCAGGAACCGAATGTGGATTTTCAAGTTCAGGTAATTCAAATTTACCTGGACTCATTTGTATCACGATCGTTGGTTATACGAGATAGGTGCTTTAAGTATAAAGGTCAATGTGAGAACTACATGTACAAACTTCTCTCTTTGTATTTAAAATATAGTATGCACATAAATTTCCCCCAGATTTGTTTCTCATTATTGTTATATCGTAAGCAATAGATTTACCTTATTTTTGTGATCGTTATGGTTTTACGTATACATATTTGTTGTTTTTTGCTCTGTAGTATGGAGCAAGTAGCAAGTAGATGCGATATACAAAAGGATCTTAACTTTATTTTAATATAATATATGCATATATACTTAATCATGTTAGTATCAGAATATGCCTATTATAGTTGTCTTTTTCCTTATATTTTTTTATTCTTAGAATACTTTGGCAAGATTATAATATTGTGTTTGATAATGAATTTCTTCTTAAAAAGGCATAGTGATTATAGAAGTACCAAATGGTACGTCTGGCTTCTATACAAAATAAACCAAAACTCTAGATGGATTTGTAGAAACTAGAAAAGAAAAGCAACTTTAAGTAAGAGTATATATTTAAAATAGAGTGGTGTCTTTTATTTTTATATATGTATGTAGGTATATTCAACCGACGATGTTTGAGTTTTAGACAAAATATAAATTATATATGTACTTCCTAAATACAGTGAACGGCAGATAAGTTTGTGTAATATGTATTTACCCTTTAATTTTTGTATCTAATCTTGATAATAGCACAGCCAAAAAAGTATCAAGCTGGTGAAAAGTTCTAACCCACTTTTTTTATCAGTACCTCCTTGATTCGAGCGACAAACTAAACCGTGATCCAAAAAAACTTTCACATAATCATCGAAACACTTTCCGAAACAATTAGGAAGAAACACAGATTACAAAAAAAAAATAAAGTGCAATCTGTTCGTAAGGAATGATTAAGTCTGTGGTCAACTCAATTTTTGTGAAAGAATTCCGAGAATTTGAGTTGGGAAAAGCGCAAAAAACTCATGCGATTTGTTTCAATATTCATCGTTTCTCGACTGATTTTATCGATGCGAGAGTTACAGAACGTAGGCACAGGTATGCTTTCATTGTTTGAAATTGGTTTGACAACTACAACGAGTTCTCGTCACGCTCACGTCTCGTTTCCTCGCCGCATTGTAAATCAGGCTTGAGTGCCGGGACTCACGGTTAATATGTGTAAACATCAACGTGCGCGGATCCAAAACGGACTTGTTTTAGGTTGAAGGGGATCTTAAGATTTTTTTCACTGAACGCACCCATCCTAGTATGCAGATCGTAACGTTGCACACCGTAACGTTGCACGACGTAACGTTGCACACGAACGTTCACGTTTTTTTTTCACTCTACCGCCAGCATAGATGTTTACACATCAAAAATCTTATGTTACATAATGAAACAATTTGTCTCCACAAAAAACCCACTACATCAGATAATTCTAATCTTTCCCTCTAATATCTGTAAATCTTTCAATCCTATCTTTCTTCTTCGAGAAATCGTTTATAAAGGGTTTTCCAATAAGAGGTGTTATTTTGATATTCAAAGAAAAATGGCATTTTTTGAGATAAATGATCTGATGTTTATTTCATTATAAAGAGGAAGGTATGCCGTTAATAATGGAACACAACATCAGCCAAATGGCCGCCACCACCACGCTTACAGGACCATATTCTTTTCATGAAATTTTCCATAACCAAATCGCAAAGTGGCTGCCCTATGTCCTCGATAGCCTCACGAATTCCATCTTTGAGGTCTTGAATCGACGCTGGGCTGTTGGCGTAGACCTTATCTTTCACGTGGCCCCAAAGGAAGAAGTCGCAAGGTGTTAAATCACAAGATCTCGGTGGCCAATTGTGATCACCTCTTCGAGAGATAACACAGTCCGGAAACTTTTCCCGTAAAAGATCGATGGTTTCATTGCTTGTGTGGCACGTAGCGCCGTCTTGTTGAAAGTAAACGTTGTCCAGATCAATAGCATCCAATTCCGGCCATAAAAAATCATTAATCATCTCTCGATAGCGCAATCCATTGACCGTAACTGTTGCTCCAGCCTCATTTTCGAAAAAGTAAGGTCCAATGACCCCGCCGGACCATAAACCGCACCAAACAGTCACGCGTTGAGGATGGAGAGCCTTTTCAACAATAACTCTTGGGTTTTTCGAGCCCCAGATGCGACAGTTTTGCTTGTTGACGTAACCTCCGAGGTGGAAATGGGCCTCATCAGTCAAGATGATTTTTCGATGAAATTCCGGATGATTTTCATGCATTTCAAGGACCCAATCAGCAAAGACACGACGTTGTTGATGATCAGCCGGCTTGAGTTCTTGTGTTAACTGAACTTTATAAGCCTTAAGACCCAAGTCTTTATGCAAAATACGGTGTAATGACGTTTATGGAATGCCTAATTCCAAAGAACGACGAGGAATGGACAAACCTGGCTTTTCTTCAACACTTTGGGCTACAACAGCAATATTCTCAGTTGTTCTTGAGCGACGTGCACGGGTTTTATTCTTCACATCACTAACTTGTCCCAACAGCTCGAATTTGTCCACCAATTTCTGTATTGCGGTCCGACAAGGTGCTTCACGACGACCCAAAAATGTTTTAGTTTTACGAACCGTCTCTGCCAAATTTTCACCATTTTTATAGTGAATTTTAATAATTCCAATGCGTTGTTTAAGCGTGTATCGTTCCATTTTTATTAATGTTATTAATGTTATTGTCAAATGTCAAAAAATGACAGCTTCAAAAGTGACAGCTACCGAAATAGCGGGCTATTCAAAATAACACCTCTTATTGGAAAACCCTTTATTATTAGAAAAATCTGATCTGTTTTCCGAACATTTACTTATAATTGTAGTTCAGTGTTTGGGTTGACCTATACCTATTTCATTTTCTTTATTCTCGTTATCACTTTATTCATACGTCACAAAAAAAAAATTACTTGTTTTTAACATTTATTTCCATTACAAAATTTCAGGGCCCCGATAAGACATTTCACTTCGAAAACGGCTAATATAAGGTTCAGGTAAAGTGTGTTTAATAATTTCGCTTCTCGATTTTAAATTAGAATTCGCTCAAGAAACACTAATACATTTAAGCTCTAACGTCAGAACATACTCAGTCAAAATGTCGACGACGTTATTCTCTATTCAACAAAAATTCTAAGTGCAGGGAAGATAGGACGTTTGCCTATCAGTCTGGTTACATTGGCTTGCACTTGCATAAAACTGTCCCTCTTTAAAGCTCTCACAGGGTTTCGGTAGCTTGCATAATAAATAACCATTCAACACTCACCATTAAAATACTCAACTTCATAAAACTGTTCTCAAAAGCTTCAAATCATAAAAGTTCCATAATAAAATCCAAAGAAAAAGCTCTTGAATTTGTCTACACTTGGGAAAGGTAACTCTGTTTGGATGAGCACAATTCACACTTCGTTGATGACGACGACGAGCGCACGATCGTTCATCGTCGGTATCCCTTAGAGGTGTGTCAATCGTTCATTTTAAAAGATACAATCGTTCATTTGTCGTTCAGTTCAATGATTCGTTCTTTTCAATCGTTCATTTTTCCAATCATTTTGGTTTCTGTTTCCTTTTTGTTGCGAATAAAATGGGGAAATATCATTTCTTTCCATCGTTTTTTCTGAGCAACTGAGAAAAAGGCAAAATGCGTCAATCTGGGAAGGCAATAAAAAGCCAAACACGTCGACATAACAATAATTGAAAAGGCACCAATATACGATTGTAGTTTTTGATGTGTAAACATCTATGCCGGCGGTAGAGTGAAATGAAAACGTGCACTTTATTCTGTGCAACGATGTAGCATGTATGTAGTTATGTATATTGAGTACATTTAGTAACAAAAATTAGGCGCTTGAGCAAACGTTGATGTTTACACATCTTAACCGTGAGTCCCAGCACTCACAATTTTTTTTTTATCCATATTTAAGAAAGGCCAGAATTAAAAATCTTTCAACAAAATGCATAATGTTCTTTTTGTCTTACTTTTTGATTTACTTTAAACTGATTTAAAAAATAATACCTATTGGCAACGCACGCGCTTTTTAATGCACAAAGATCGCATCGTTCACTTTGTCAATCATATTGATTCGGTCTTTTTGATTGTGACCCGTGCCGAACACCAATGTATCCCAATTTATTTCAATCGTTCATTTCATATGAACGATATATGTTTCGTTCGTTCAAGTCATTCTCAATCAAAAATGATAGATACAACGCACAAGACAGACACTGAACATTGACCGAATCCAATGAGAAAGAAACACAAGAAACGAGAAACACAAATGCATACATGAGAATGATAAGCCCCGCCCCAATCAAAGCAGGGTTGAACTAAGAACAAATAATTGCATGTATCTGTCTGTCTGTGTTGGGTTTTGTTTTATTCATTTAGATATTAGTTTCTCTACCTTTTGATGCGCTTGCTTTTTTTTGTGTTTTTCTTTCTTTGTATGAATTGATTGAGAACGATTGGAATGAACGAAACATACTTCGCGTTTCATGTCGCCTCGTTTATTTGAAAACTGAAATGATTGATACTGGGATTGATTGTTTCGGTTTACTGTGATTGCAATCAATCGTTCTTTTTGGTGAACGGGTCGCAAAGACCGAATCAATCACGATTGACACAGCTCTAGTATCCCTTCAGCAGTGGGATACAGCGGTCAGGGTAGGGTGTACGCCTTTTTCGAAGAATTACAACAAATCTTATAACTTATATACGTAAGTCAGTGGCAATAGAGGATAGGTAGATATTTCTCTTGCAGGCAAATACAAAATAATTAACTTCACGAATACAATGACAAAATTTCAAAGTTGAGTAGAATTATTTAGCACCGTTCCATTGTATTTCAGAATGAGTGAATCCCCGAGTGGAAAACTACATAAGCTTACTCTGCTCAGATTGTAAAATTATTCAAAGGTTTATACTCTAATTACGCGGACATAATTTTAATGAAAATGAATAATTATTTTAAATGTATACATACATAATGTGTAAAGAAATAAAGGAAAAATTTGTTGATAGAATAAAAGAAATGTGTTCCGAAAATGGTTGCAAGGTGCTTCTATAGTAGGAACATACACTTTTATACCTTAGACTGCTTTTACATTACAGCGATTTTTAATCTTCGTTTCTCCTTTGGTTTCCTTCTAATTGCAAATACCTTTTACACGACATCGATTTTTAATGAAAAGTTTAGTTTGTGCAAGTGAAGAAGTATCATCTCACTGCACTCTTTACTCCACTTGATTAAGCGAAGTTATCTGAGTGGACGACGAATGAAAATAAAACACATTCGAACAATAAGGAAAAGCACAAGGAAGAATGAGCGATAACTCTGCAATCTGTTCAACCTCAGCAATTTCGTCTACCCCGGCCACCACATACGTCCCTCGCCCACGTGCCTAAAAATCGCAAGAAGAAATTGCATGGTTTAAAAGCAGTCTTACAGTTTTTTTTAAATAAACTACATAACGCTTTTCTGACAATTTTTGATCAAAAGATTTCGGGTTGGATTTTTTGTACAGTGAAAATTGTTTTGAACTGGTTTTTCATGTGAAGTCTTGTTTTGTAAATATTTTGTACTGTTTGATTTTACTTAAGTAGATAAACGTAGAAGCATGTCGATACAAAACTAAATCAAACTCAAAAAGTACAAGTACAAAGATAGAGTTTTAATCTGCTTTAGAAAAAAGGTCACTACGCAAGTTTGTTATTTTTATTGGAGCGATAGTACTATTGACGCTATAATTTCCTTCTTGGAGCTAGAAAATGAATTCATTCCCTAATCCATATTAATATTAATGCAAAATCATAATACCCATATGTCCTTATTATGCAGCATTAAAAAAGTCATTTTTAATTTTTATTTCAACAGGATATGTGACTTTCTTTCCAAAAACAGAAGTACATATTTTTGTTAAAATTAATGTTTCAACAAACTGAACTACTTAACACTTATCTGGTTAGTAGTCTTAAGGTTCACTGTATTAAACATACAAATTAGTTCATATATTAGATGTTTTGTAAAGTTTTACTGAAAATACTCAAATAGTGATATTATAATTTTAAATTTAAAGTGCTGTAGTTTTGCTTACGTTTATTGAACTAACTCTTTCTTTTAATATAACTTTAAACTTGCAGAGAAGCCGTGGATTCGGTTTTATAACATTTCAAGAACCAAACAGCGTTGACAAAGTTCTAAAGGTGCCAATTCACACACTCGATGGCAAAAAAATTGATCCAAAACACGCAACTCCAAAAAATCGACCAAGACAAGCTAACAAGACTAAGAAAATTTTTGTCGGTGGTGTCTCACAAGAAACTTCAGCTGAAGAAGTAAAAGCATATTTTGGACAGTTTGGGACTGTTGAAGAAACAGTCATGCTAATGGACCAACAAACAAAACGTCATCGTGGCTTTGGATTTGTCACATTCGAAAATGAAGATGTCGTTGACCGTGTTTGCGAAATTCATTTTCATACAATCAAAAATAAGAAAGTCGAATGTAAGAAGGCTCAACCCAAAGAAGCAGTTACACCCGCAGCACAATTGCTACAGAAACGTTTAATGTTTAGTGCATTAGGTGTTCGATTACCAGCTGGACCAGGGCAATTAGTTGGAGGACCAGGGGCTGCTCCATCTGTTACTACAGTTAACCCATTGGCTTTGTTACAGTCACAACAAGCAGCTCAAGCGCATGCCGCGCAAGCAGCTATGATGCATAATCCTTTTTCGGTACAACACACAGCTGCAACAGCCAATCCGGGTTATGGAAAATTGTTGGCAACATACCCTCAAGCAGCACTTCACAGCATAAGGTGAGTTTATTAAAAGAAAAATGTTATTTTGTACACTTTTGGTATTCTTAATTATACGTTAGGTATGTATTACATAATGTATATTAAACAAAATTTCCGCATCCGTAGAATTATTCACACCATCAATTATGAATTCTGTCTATTGAATTTCTTCCTGAGAAGCTATACAAATTATAATCCCAGCCTTCCGAGTGCAAATTTATTATATTATTCTGTAATCGAAGAAAAATTCCGGAACATCTTATTTTCCCATGAATTTTTTTATTTCATTATTTTAATTTATCATGTGTGGTGTGTTGTGGAGTAGTTTTTCGCTGTCATTCCAATGTATTTCATAGATTTCGACACAAAACATCACACGATACAAATATGGCTCTACGCATATGAAATGCATTACAGCGATAGCCCGTATGGTTCGGGCTTTAGATTGTAGAGAACTTGTATGGGGTTTATTTATACAAATAATTCTTTATTAAAACTTTGTGAAACAGCTATTATAAGGCACACGATTTCTTACTCAGAAGAAAAGTAGATATCAAATTAAATATCAAATGAGAGGTACGACTGGAATCATTCGCAATTTTATCATAATCCACTATCACCGAATCCTCGGACTGTCCACTCTTCATACAAATGTTTTCTTTTTACAACCGCACAAAAGTGTTTCGGATCTATTGTTCAAAAATTAATCGATTATTTTCAAAATATGAAATATTCTTTCGAGCTCAAATAAAAACATAAACATAATTTATGAATAAAGGAATATCAAATCGAAAATTATTCCGCGTAATAAATGCAATGAAACAATCTGAAATAAGAACGTGGGCACGTTCAATCACAAAATCAGAAAATTCACATCTGAATTTATGTTGTTGAACGCAAACAAAAATCTGAAATTTCAGTCGAAAATTCTTGTGTCAAATTCTTGCATTCACCTATAGGATTTACATTACAAAGAAATAAAATAGAACTTTTATTATATTCGTAAAATACAAATTCAGCATGAGTATTTTTGGAGATGATGGTACATATTAATAAATCAGCAACAGGATTTCTAAATTTTATTTAAAGTGTTTGCTGTTACGCAGTTGATTATTTTTTCTGTTTTAAAATCTATTTATTGAGATGTATTGCCTACAAAATACAGCAAAACTATGTACAAAAATATATCAAAATGTTGTGATGGAGAATTCTGCCAATATTTTTCTAAGAATAATCAATATTTTGGACTTCCTCAGGGCTTTTTATTTGTCTTAACAACCAATAATACATTTTAAATTCATTAAATTATAAACAATATCTTGTAAATTAATTTTTGTGTAGCTTACACTTACTTTTTGTGAAAAAATATGCTTTCACATATCAATGATTAATGGCAACACTGTTTATTCAGCTAATGTTGTCAATTATTAATATCATCCACTGAAATGATTATATAGTAGAGGAGGTTTTAATATTTTATTGTTTGTCAATATAACTTTGAATGGAATAATTATTATTCTATTCTCTTTGTTGAATCAAGTCGGACCTTTTATTTTCTTCAATAAAACGATCTACGAATTTCAATAGGTTATGGGCCCAGAACGTTCTAGTTGAAGAAAATTATTAACAGAAAATTTTAACAATAATATTTTATTTTTGAAATGTCCAGAACTCCGGTGCCCTTAATTGGAAGGCTGAAAGGGCATGAAAGTACATGGCGTTTTGCCGTTCAAAATTATTTAGAACTCGAAGAGCTGTGAGATAGTGTCCCTGGCACTGAAAAAGACGTAAATAAAATTACAAAGGCAAAGGAGTAAACAGTTCCTTTGGTGGATCCCATAAACTTTGATGATGATGATGATGATGATGATGATGATGATGATAATGATAATGATAATGATAATGATAATGATAATGATAATGATAATGATAATGATAATGATAATGATAATGATAATGATAATGATAATGATAATGATAATGATAATGATAATGATAATGATAATGATAATGATAATGATAATGATAATGATAATGATAATGATAATGATAATGATAATGATAATGATAATGATAATGATAATGATAATGATAATGATAATGATAATGATAATGATAATGATAATGATAATGATAATGATAATGATAATGATAATGATAATGATAATGATTATGATAATGATAATGATAATGATAATGATAATGATACTGATAATGATAATGATAATGATAATGATAATGATAATGATAATGATAATGATAATGATAATGATAATGATAATGATAATGATAATGATAATGATAATGATAATGATAATGATAATGATAATGATAATGATAATGATAATGATAATGATAATGATAATGATAATGATAATGATAATGATAATGATAATGATAATGATAATGATAATGATAATGATAATGATAATGATAATGATAATGATAATGATAATGATAATGATAATGATAATGATAATGATAATGATAATGATAATGATAATGATAATGATAATGATAATGATAATGATAATGATAATGATAATGATAATGATAATGAGAATGATAATGATAATGATAATGATAATGATAATGATAATGATAATGATAATGATAATGATAATGATAATGATAATGATAATGATAATGATAATGATAATGATAATGATAATGATAATGATAATGATAATGATAATGATAATGATAATGATAATGATAATGATAATGATAATGATAATGATAATGATAATGATAATGATAATGATAATGATAATGATAATGATAATGATAATGATAATGATAATGATAATGATAATGATAATGATAATGATAATGATAATGATAATGATAATGATAATGATAATGATAATGATAATGATAATGATAATGATAATGATAATGATAATGATAATGATAATGATAATGATAATGATAATGATAATGATAATGATAATGATAATGATAATGATAATGATAATGATAATGATAATGATAATGATAATGATAATGATAATGATAATGATAATGATAATGATAATGATAATGATAATGATAATGATAATGATAATGATAATGATAATGATAATGATAATGATAATGATAATGATAATGATAATGATAATGATAATGATAATGATAATGATAATGATAATGATAATGATAATGATAATGATAATGATAATGATAATGATAATGATAATGATAATGATAATGATAATGATAATGATAATGATAATGATAATGATAATGATAATGATAATGATAATGATAATGATAATGATAATGATAATGATAATGATAATGATAATGATAATGATAATGATAATGATAATGATAATGATAATGATAATGATAATGATAATGATAATGATAATGATAATGATAGTGATAGTGATAGTGATAGTGATAATGATAATGATAATGATAATGATAATGATAATGATAACGATAATGATAATGATAATGATAATGATAATGATAATGATAATGATAATGATAATGATAATGATAATGATAATGATAATGATAATGATAATGATAATGATAATGATAATGATAATGATAATGATAATGATAATGATAATGATAATGATAATGATAATGATAATGATAATGATAATGATAATGATAACAATTGTTAGTTATTTATTTCATTTATACCTACCTACACATCTTTCGAAAAAGAATTTTTTAATTATGTAGTTAATTCAGAATAATTATTCTCTTGTTGTGCAGGCTTAAAGTTATTTTTGTCAGCTGTTTTTAAATTTGTATTGTGTTAAAGTATTTTTAGTACGATACTAAGTTAAAAAGACGATTTTCCAAACTTTAATTGAGTTAGCAACGTACTATCTTTTTAACATTTCGCTAAAGTTAAAATCCTCAAATGGCAATTTTATCTTTTTAGTATCATACTATGCCATTATGCCATTTTGACAAAACAAAATGTGAAAAAAGTCTGTTTGCTTACTTTTTTGCTCGATCTGGGACTGTTTAAGGTAAGTTTAAAGAAAACAGGGTTAGTATAGGTAGTACTAGTTAAAAATCGATCAAAATAAGGAAAAATTTTCACTTAGGCGGCGGTGTTTTTTATTTTGAGCTCAAAACTTTTTTAGGAGTTGTTATAATAATTTAAGGAACGAGTTTCATGCTTCTTTACCATTTTCTCTAATTTATTATTACCCATTCTTAAGGCAGTATTATAAATATGTCAAGTTTGCCAAAAAAATGTATATGACATAAAATACATATAGCCTAATACTACTTTGACATACAACAAATTTGTTGATATATATTTTATGGCATAGTAATATCGCCCTTAATAATATGAAATCTTAAAAATTCTAATAAACTTGAACCACAAGAGATTAGGCCACTTCTACGTCATAGACAAAACAATACCAATAAATGTGGCAGCCAAGAAAATTTCAGTGAAAATATTTTTCGTGTGCGAATAATTCAATGATAAGAAAAGCTTTTCGTTTTAAAAGTAAAAAAATATTACCGACAATTATTTTTAAATTGATATTAAATTGTTTTAAATTATATATAAGCCTAAAAAGAAACAACATAAAAACAGAATTAGTTGGAAAAGTGAAAAACTCTGCCTTGCTTTAATGAGTGTTCAATTAGATATAAGCTTTGTTCGTTCGTTCGTTTAACTTAACCCAGGTTTTCTTGACAACCCCAAGAATTGTCAAAAAAACCTGGGTGTTTCGGTTCTAAAAAAACGTTTAAAGCAAGAAAAAAAAGTTCTGTGCTTACATAATCAAATCTCAAAATTTGTTTCAAATATGTCTTAAAAATGCATAAAAGCAACTTCTACCGTTTCCATTTTTGTTTTGCTATTTATTAGCATTAAATAAAATTTGTACCTATATTCTTTCAATTTGTTTTCCAAAAATATGAAATATGTGAATCCACAACAAAACATATGCATAACAACTCATGTCACTTGTCAGTTTTTGCTTTACCTTAACTCGCCACAGCAAAATACCTAGTTCTACTTCAGGGCGAGTTCAGGGCGACCCCAGGTCTCAACAAACACAGAATTTTTTTCACCAGGGTAACGTCAGGTTTTTCAAAAAACGGTTTGGGGCGAGCCCAGGGTGATTTCAGGGCTCAACAAACAAACCTGTAGATATCGATATGTTGATGAAATAATATCAAGATTTTGTTAGAAAAACCAAAAAAGACTTGATTTTATTATATGAATTCTAAACAAATTAAAGAGAAATGTTTTTTAATTAAATAAAAAAAAAATATCTAAATACCCACATATGCACATTATGTATAGAATAAATCGTCGTTTGTTGCTTAACTGTTTATAAATATTTGCATTTTGTACAGATCATCAAAATACATGGATTACAACAACAACATGAGATCCTGCTCTCTATCAAGATCACGTTTCATGAACCAAAAATTTAGTTTTCACTCTTGCAGGTAGATGGCTTCTCACGGTAAGGTAGTGTGAATTGTATTGTAAAGAAAAAGGACAACGAATAAATGAACAATAAATAAAAGCAAGGAAAAAAGAGATGTGTATACAACACGGCTGTCACTTAAATCTTTATTGTTTTATTTTCATGAGATGATCTATATGGATCATCGGCGATAATAAAATACGGCTAATGCCATTTAAGGTCAATAGAGAACGTTCTGCAGACAAAATTTGTTTTTCTTTAAGAGTTATTTAGATAGATAGGTTAGGTTCATTATGGGTTGTTTTTGTATTTTCTCAATTGAGGAAGGTGAATATTGATTGTACGATTTATTTTGTTTTGTATTTATTTTGTTTAATGTCATTACACATGAATTTGAAAAGTAAATAAGAATAAGTAGGTACCTACTTATGTTTTTTGAAAGATATTTTCTTTTTAATTAATTATTTAAGGAATCAAAATTTGTTACTTTAAAGTATTTTTATTAAATTCAATCTTGTTAAGGTGGAATGGGTTTAATGTAATTGTATTTAAATAGAATACCTGATTAGAGTACATCGGTATATTAGTTGAAGTAATTTAATACAATTTTGATTATTTGGTGATGTATTTTTAATGTTTCCTTTACAATATTGTTGTCTTAAGGGGCCAGTTATTCTAGGCATCATAAAATTCATATTTTAAATAGATTATTTTGATGCAAAAATATAGCTTATGATTTGGACTGATGTTTTAGTAAAATCAAATCGTTCTGGTTCACCAGATCCATATATATCAAATCTAACTTGTAATGGAAGTTGAAAAAAAGTACTTCTTACTATAAAATATAAATATGTACGTATGTATAAAATGTATGCATGAAGATGTAGGTATGAACCTTTTTGGTGAATTAATATTTGTATGCAAATAAAACTACAACAAAGATACAAACATGACTTCCTCAGGAATTTTTTAAATTTTGTTTGATTTACATATCAAAATAAATCAGGAATCTTGTGGATATACACGGTATGGTACTTTATGACTTCTATTCGCATATTAAATACATAGCTACATATGAACCTTATAGGTTTTAAGACTATGGTGTTCTAGAAAAAAAATAAAAACAACAGCCCTGTTCTGTTTTGATATTCGTAGGAATTAATTTTGCAACGAAATAAGAATTTCATCTTAGAAAAATCGAAATCTTGAATAGGTCAACAAAATCTTTTACAATCCTTATAGTTATATTGTTTGCAGTGAAAAAGAAAATTATCGCTGTTTCACCGCTGAACACAAATCATGTTTTACTAAAACTAATAAGAACTAAAATTAAAATTCTTACCGCTAGGGCTAAATATTAAAAAAAAGGTAGGTAGATTATTGACACATTAAAAAAAATATTTTCCCATTTTTGTAAGCCTTGTTTAGCAATCTAGCCTTTACGTCGACTTTAGTTACTTACTCATTTTATTCCTATTATTATAATGTTATGTCAAAACATATACATACATACAAATTTTTTTGTATGTCGCCTCTGTAAAAATATATAATATACCTACATATAATATATATACACCTATCCAAATAAAATCGTGAAAAACAAAAAAAATATGATGAATCTATTTTTAAAAAAATAGTTTTCTCAACTAAAAAATTATAGTATTTGCCTTTACTTTGATCTCCCATGCCATATCAAAAAAATTTCATTGCGTTTAAAAAGAAATATATGCATAGGTACCTACCTATGCATATACTTAGGTACCTACTTATCTATCATAATAATTACATTAACAAATTTTAAATCTAAAAAATCTAAGGCCAGGCGCGCACATGCAACTAAACAGTTTGGTTTCGATTTTGAGCACTCGGGATTATATGAGACTCCGCCGGTTTATGTGCGCGGACTCTCATATAATCCCATAGTGCTCAAAATCGCAACCAAACTGTTTAGTTGCATGTGCGCGCCTGGCCTTAGAAGCCAATAAAGTAAACTCGCAATTCCACCAGCAATTTAACTTAGCATTCGTGCTTCTGACGACGGATCAACCAATCCCTTGCCCATACCGATCGACACTTTCTTTGGCACTTCTTCATCGCTGCTTTCTAGTATATATACAGCCAAAACAGTCGCGATTGCAACTTTATTTTCTAATTCCATTATAAATATTGTTTTTTACGAAAATACTTTCTCAAAAAATTATTGTGTTTTTTTCTTTTTGATAGAATAGAATAGATTTTATTGAGACTTCTTATGGACTATTACAGAGTTTATCTTATTCTAACTAAAGCTATATGTTTGTACAAAAGTGGCTGTAACGTATGGCCCTCTTTTTCGAATTACTTTATTGATAAGCCTCGTGGCAGAAAATTGTTATATATGGATATTATAGTGAGACTACATTTGCTCATAAGTGTTATTGAGTCGCTTGAGACGGAGGGTCTCATATATATTTACAATAAAACTATTCTAACTTACAGACTTATTAAAATACTAAAAATACTCCAAGGAGTATATGTTTATATATGCACATACAGTTTTCATGTTGTAGAGTGAATACGCTCTATGTTTTCACATTATTTCACAAAAAGAAAGGAAACTCTTTTAGATCGAGAAGGCTCTTTACTTTACAGTTAAGTTTGTTTACAGTACGATTTCTGTTAAGAAAGACATTTTCGATTACTTATTTTACACAAATTCACATGTTTAAGTTGCGTTGCGAAATGAATGTAATGACGATGATAGGCAGTGAACACAGAATTGATTATATAAAATATTTTAGGTAGTATACATTAATAAAATGGATATACATAACTGTTGATGGCAATAGAGAAAAGAACAGTTGTTAACTTTGTCGAGATATGTATAATTTTTACTAAAATAAGAAATAACAGTTGCACTGGGAATAAAAAACACTAGGAAATGCCGATTTATTTTGGTTGTAAGTCCACGCTGCACAGTGGTGCGAGAGCGGAAAAAAGTCTTTTGAAAAAGTCATGTCTATCGTTTTAAACTTTATGCTTAAGTACTCTTAGATAACCCGAGCGTATGATTTAAAAGTATTTTTTAACATATATATTGTATGTTCTGATATACAAGCCCTCAAAGTTGAAAAATAATTTTACTCAAATCGCGAACCGTATTTTCAACAAATTTTGAGATGTTTTTATCCGAAGTTCCTGTAAATAAATTCTCTAGCTTCTTAAATAAT
Source organism: Leucozona laternaria (assembly GCA_932273885.2). Taxonomy (NCBI): domain Eukaryota; kingdom Metazoa; phylum Arthropoda; class Insecta; order Diptera; family Syrphidae; genus Leucozona; species Leucozona laternaria. The sequence goes on along the minus strand of OW026366.1, from coordinate 67,587,690 downwards.
TTAATTCGTCTATTTTCGATTATCTAAAAATAAAAAAAAAATATTGATTATTTATAAAAGATACCTTCTATAAGTAGCCTGAAGCTTTAGTACTAAGAAAAAATGCTTTTTTTTAAAACTTTTTGATTTAAAAAAAACAGCTCCAAAAGATACCAAGAAAGTAAGTATGCCACCATATGCTCCATACATTCATGTTAAAGCACAGAAAAAATCAACTGCAGATAGGTGCAGATGTGGAAGTTATGCTCAAAAATGTTTCACTTAATCGTATTTCAAAAAACTCCGTCTTGACGGTGGTGTTTACCAAAAAGTTTGATTACTTCGGTATTAATTGTCAGAATGAACTGATTAAGCCTATTATTTTAAGAAAAAATGTCAAACTTTATTTTAAAAATAAAACAAAATTAATACATTGACCCAGGGCTGAGAATTTCGATTTTTGCGAAACCATTTATTTCTGCCTGGAAAATTTTTCAACTTTCAACTCAATTTTCTTGAAAGCAACACACGAAAAATAATATAGTTTTATGATATTTTGAATAATATGATAGAGCTTAGTACAAAATAAAGAAAAAGATTAGGGATAATCCTTTATTTTTTTTTAATCTTTCGCTAAAATTAGGGCAGGTAAAATAAAAAAAAGTTTTATTGCTTTGTTTTTGTTGTGTATGCTCAGAAGAAGAAAATTCAGCAGGAGTTTCGTGAAAAACTGGGCATCATTGTTGATCTTGTAAGAAAAGGTACGGGGACAAGAAGTAATGACGGCAACACCTCCAGAAGATTTTTTGCAAATCCAACAATGACTTCAGAAATCACTGGAGTTAGTGAATCCCTAATTCGGCGGTTTGCTGTTATCCTTGAAGTAATAACGTCGAATGAAAAATTAGACTTAAAAAAATGTGCAGCTTACACGTGGGGAACTGCTGAACTGTTTGTTGAAAAATATAAATGGTACAATATGCCAGCAAACGTACATAAGGTTTTGATACATGGAGAAGAAATAATTAAAATCTGTGCATTTCCTGTTGGATAGCTCTCCGAGGAAGCCCAAGAATGCCGAAATAAGGATTATAAAGCCTACCGCAGGTTTCATTTGAGAAAATGCAGCCGAATTGCAACGAATGAAGATGTGATGCATCATATACTCATATCCTCAGATCCAATAATAACAGATCCAAAAATAATAACAGGCCACAGGCAAAAAAGAAAATACTTCCAATCAGCGCAGACGCTAAAAACCTCATTCTAGCATTATAAAATCACTACTTCATAATTGTTTTTTATTTATTTTTTGTATGTATTTATCTATTTATTTATTTAATTTTATAACATACATAGTTAATAATTATATTTTATTCAAAATAAAAAATTAAGATTTTACTAAAAAAAACTTTTATTTAAATATAACATCAAAACCCTCAAATTTTATAAAAATGTCAATAACTTTTTTTCTAATAATTTTTTCTGGACCAAATTTTGACCAAGCATGTATAAGACTAATTTTGACATGTGTGTCAAATTTCATTAAAATTCGTAAAATAGTTCAGATTTTACAGACTTTTTTCCGCTCTCCCATACAAACATCAAAACACTCAAATTTTAGAAAAAAAGTCAATAACTTTTTTACTAATGATTTTTTCTTAGCCAAATTTTGACAAAATGTGTATAGGACTAATTTTAAAGTGTAAATCAAATTTCATTTTAATCCGTTAAACAGTTCAGATGTTACAGATTTTTTTCCGCTCTCCCATACAAACATCAAAACCCTCAAATTTTAGAAAAATGTCAATAGCTTTGTTTATAATTCTTTTTTTTTAACCAAATTTTGACCAAATATGTATAAGACTAATCTTAACATGTTTGCCAAATTTCATTTAAATCCGTTGAACCGTTCAGATAAAGCAGACTTTTTTCCGCTCTCCCATACAAACCGAACCACTGTGCGCTGCAGGTTCATGTGTGAGCTGGCGGGTTTCTTAAGAGGCGGCACTTGTTGGCTGCGGTTGTTGGCCAAACCAGAGGCAGGTTGGGTTAGGTTGCTAGGCTGTAGGTTAGTCGCCTGGAGGTCAATGGTGCCGTTGCTAAGCAGAGACTGGGAAACACGGGAACAGATGAAACGGTATAATTTCTGGCAGAGATGCCTGGAACTAGACTGTTGCTGGAGAAACATTCTCCTGTTACCCAGAAAGGAGCCCCCTACCACAAGGGTCACAATCATTAAGTGTAAAATTAATTCGTATAAACAAATTTATCGGTTTTGTTTAAAAAAATAAACTGTACAAGCACGGCTCTGCATGGCACAACCGTCCACGTTGCCGTCCCAAATCAAAACCTTTTCTTTTTGATAGCTGAGAATAGTATGACAGAACTGACAATTAGTTGTGTGTCTACACGGTTGGTAGAAAATCTACCAATCTGTTACTATTGATTGGTAGGTAGGTATGCAGCCAATTATGTTCCTTTCGAGGTGTCGAAGTACTCATGAGTAGATGAAAGCTATAATCTAGAACTCTCATCTACTCGAGCTCTCATGTGCAAGTAGATGAGCAGAGTAGTAACGCACCTAAAACCCCCCAGAGAGCATCCTGTTAAGTTAAGAGATTTTTCATGTGAATGAGATTTTATTTCAATTTGTGAATTTGTTTACAAATGAAAAAAAAGAAAAACACTTTTAAAAAAAACAACGTTAATTATTCGGATTGAATGATTAAGATGATTAATATGGTAAGGAATTTTTCCATAATTAATGCAAAAAATATATGAGTATACGTGCTCCAATTTTGTTTTTTAGCTTGAATATTTGGAAGAAAGCAGCGACAACAGCGATGTAAATGATTTGGCTGAATCTTCCTTGTCGTCTACAGATTCTGAAGACTATGTAGTCAACTCGAAAAAACCCGCATCGAGGATTTCTTGGAAGTTTTTAATAAATACACTGATTTTTAGGTGTTACTGAGAAGGATTCAGGCTTGGGAATTACTTCGTATTCAATTGGTATTTGGTAGTCCAGAATCCTTCTGGTTTAGATTCTGAAATGAAATCCAGGATCATTTGTTCTCTTTAAGAAAAGCTCTCATTTGTGAACGAACAGTGGAAAACACCATTCTATACGCATAATTGTATTTATTTATATATTTATTTAATAAATTCATAGAAAACATAATTACAGTCATCTGTTATCCACCAACAAAAAACACAAAATCAACCATGTATTATAAACTAGGTGAGACATGAGAGTCTTTAGTCATTTTATAGAAGTTTTTATATACATACGTCGAAAAATCATATAAAATGAGAAAGTGTGTGTACAATCTCGCAATTTTTTTATGGTACAGATTCCACAGATTACAAATTATCGAAAATCACTTAAAATTGTAGTAGATTGCTACAAGGAACGCGAATTTTGTGCGTTCCATTGAAAATTTCCAGCAAAGTACTCATAAGTACTTCGCCACCTCGAAAGGAACACAAGAGTCTTTTTTTCGTTCGTTTCGTTATTCGTCTTTTTTGACAGATATGTTGAAGGGTGTAGAAATGTAGCTGGATTGAAGTAAGGAAAGCACGAATTTCAAGACTTTCCGGTTGAACATTGACGTTTATGGTTTGACAACTGAGTAGAGATGAGCGATAATGATTACCGATGTTAGCAGAAATCTTTGTTGAGAGAAAAAACATCGATATTTCAGTATCGATTTTTAAATAAATTACGTCGACTACAAAATAAATACAAAATGAATTCTTAACTTGTCAAAGTATGTTTTATTTATGCTTTAAAGGAAATTTGACAAACAAAATTGTGACGACATTAAATTATTTGGAAAAATTATTATTTGCACCTCAAAAATGCATACAATTTGCAAATTTAATTTTTAACAACTTCATGTTTACACGAAAATGTGTGATTTTCATTCATTATTGGCACAAATTTATTCATAAAAAATCGACAAAATCGAAAGAATAGACTGGCGAACAAAATAAAATTAATGAGATAATTAACTACAGAAAAAAATCCCAAAATCGAAATCTACAAAAAATCAATTAAAATGAAAATAGATGAAATGTAAACATGTAATTTCAGCTGTGTTTGACAGAGTTCATTTGAACTCATATCAAGGAGATGATGAGCATTGGTATCGTGTGAACAAAAATAAAGGTTTTAATATTAATATCACAATGACGGAGAGATCACAAAAATAGGGTTTCTTTGCGTATGTGCATCTTTACCTTATGCTTGATCATAAACGGGAACTTTTTTCTTTTGCTTCATAGAAATTAAAGGAAAGCTCTTTTGATTTATAATATCGATATTGAAAAATATCGATAAATTTAGTCATCGATTTAACACAAAATATTTTAATCGCTCATCTGTAAAATCAAAGCATGGTGCGAAGAACTTATAAACTTTAATTTTCGAGCTGCAAACCTGTTTTTCATTTTCATAGTTGAATAGGATTTAGATTTCAACAAGAAGAGATAAAAAAAACGCTTTTAACTATTACTACTGTTTATTTTCCGATAAAACCATCGCAAAGTATTTGAAAGTCAAAATAACGAAAGACCTCTCACGTATGTAAAAAGGAACCATGTAATAAAAGACGAATAACAAAACGAACGAAAAAAAGAATCGAATTTTTGTACAACAACAACAACTACTTAAAGGTGCTACCACCAATTGTTTACGAATTAATTTATAATTCGTTTATTTGGAGAGATATAGCTATTTCAAAGAGTTGCAAGCCGCCTGTCATCAGTCTCCTCCTTATTAGTGGTGGTGAGCTTTAATCCAATTGTATTATGAAAAATTTTCTACATGGACATGCCCACCATAGGATTCGAACCCACGCATATCAGATTTGCTCATTCCACCGCTTGAGAACACTGACGTCACAGGTCGAAAATGGGCTGTTTGTTTATCAAATGCAATAGGAGCCTCAGCATTTTTCTAAGCGCCTTTGAGTATGCTGTCTTTTTCCGCCTCCATTTTGCTCCTTACCTTATTTTGATAGACTATAATTCGTAGTACGTATCAAAGGGGGAGAGGTTGGACGATAGATAATAGACCAGACTATTAAGTTATTATTATAATTTTTTGCCAAATCAGCTATAAACGAACCACTAAAAGCATTCATCCAAAGCAACAACAAAGATACTTCAAATTTTCTTCTTGAAAACTGGAAATACAAAAGAAAAAACGCTTGGAGAAATTACAACCATCTGTATAAAAACCCAAATCCTAACGGCGACAGACCAATATATCCCAACAATACACCTTTAAAAAAATTAAAATAAACATCAGGCTCAGGCTAGGCCACTCATACATTACGCACAAACACCTATTCAATAAGGAGTTACCACCTATCTGTTACCTTTGTGAAGACAGCAGTTCTACCGTTACTATGGCTCATCTCCAAACCTGCGAAAAAGTCTCTTTAACTAGCACAAAACTATCCAACCACATCATGGACTATCTTTTAAAAACCATCAATATCGATAATATTAATTTGGTATACCAAATAATGCAGAATTTAAAACTTGAAAACCTTATTGTATAAAAAAAAAAAAAATTGTATCATGTACATTAAGTCTCACTATGAATTTCTATTTATCTTCTAGTTTAAGAACTTATTGAAATGTAATTTATTTACTGTTTAAAAAATTAAAAATAATAACAATAATAATACTATTAGTTATTGTACTATTCATACTTAGAATGTCATATTATTAGACTTGACCATTCTTTAATCCGTCAATTTCATTGAATTTTTGAAGAACAACAACAACTTAAAGGTGCTACCACCAATTGTTTACGAATTAATTTATAATTCGATTATTTGGCTAGAGATATTGCTATTTCAAGGGGTGCCAAGCTACCTATCATCGGTCTCCTCCTGATTAGTGGTGCTGAGTTTTATTCCAATTTTATTATGAAAAACTTTCTACATGCCCACCATAGGATTCGAACCCACGCATATCAGTATTGCTCAGTCTTAGAATCGTATGCACGTATTCCACTGCTTGAGACAACTGACGTCACTTGTCGAAAATGAGCTGTTTGTTTAACAAATGAATTGCTGCTGTTTGTTTATCAAATGCATGCTGTCTTGTTCCGCCTCCATTTTGCTCCATACCTTATTTCGATAGACAACAATTCTATCCTATGAAGGGCATGTAGAAACTTTTTCATAATAAAATTCGCTTAAAGCACAGCACCACTAATAAGGAGGAGATTGATGCTAGGTGACTTGCCACCCCTTGAAATAACTATATCTCTAGAAAAATAAACGAATTATAAATTAATTTGTAAACAATTGGTGGTAGCACCTTTAAGTTGTTGTTGTTGCTCAAAAATTCAATGAAATTGACGGAATAAAGAATGGTCAAGTCTAATAAACTGACATTCTAAGTATGAATAGTACAATAAATAATAATGAAAAAAAAATCGTGTAATCAGGCTCTAATATCTACCAATCGTGTACACTTAGCACTCTGTACACTCTGAAATTCGACCAAACCCATAAAAATTGGCGTTCCGGCGATCTCACTTGGAATCATCAGTTGACTAGTGAGGGCCTTGTCAATACGCAAATTGGCAGTGTTGGCAAGATAGGACGTTTGCCTCTTATTCTGGCTACAGTGGATTGCATAAATCTGTACGTCATTAAAGCTTTCACAGGGTTGTCGTAGTGTACACGATAACACTCATCATTAAAAGCTTTTTCTGAAAGCTCGAAAATCAAAAGCACCTTAACAGAAACTCAAGGAAAAAAAGCTGAACGAATTACCAAATGGACACGGGTATGTACATCAATCAGCAGCCAATCGCCATTGGCCACAGCAATTCAGTGCACACTCAGATGTGCCTTGAATAGGATGTTAGGTCTGTGTCAGATACTATTGGAAATCCACGGGCGGACAAACACTTTTTGTGGAGGAGTTATTTCAATTTAATATGGTGCAAAAATATGGCACGCTACTGATTTTGAAAAAGCTTTCCCATAAGACGTGTACTGCGTATTTTTGTTTGACAGAGTATACATACAAATTTGTTTCATCAGCTTTTAGCAAAGTTATTACATATAATACACATTCTTTGTTAAAATAAGAATCATAATAATTCCCTTTTATTTATATAATAATCCTAAGCGGGCTTTAGGTCTTTCTTGATTTATTTTTTTGATTGTTATCAAATACACGACGTTTCGTACGTGCTTACGTACTTCTTCAGGTCTCTAGAGAAACTTTTAATTAAAATTTATTTTTCGTTAAATATATAATACTTACATTTAATTTATCCTAAAAATATATATAAAAAACTAAAAGAGATGTTGTGTTGTACTTTCTTTGTTTCTAATAGCCTTTATTATTGAAATTATTATTTTTATCTTAAATTTGACAATCTTGAAAAAGACGTTTCAAATTTGTAAAATTCAAATAATAATTAATTATTTAAGAAAATTCTATTTTGAAAACCTATTCAAAACTTTATTTTCAAAATACATTTATTCAAAAACAAGTTATATCTACACAAAATAATACTCAAATTTATTTTACTATCTTTTTATAAATTGACCATAGATATTACTAAGTCCTTCACAGTCTGAACGTCTATTAACTGTATTTTCAGTATTTAAAATGTGTAACATTTCTATTAACATTCTTTTGTTATAATGTTTTTCTGTTTGTAAAATTTCTACATTACTGAAATCAGGTCTATGTCCTTCATCTATACCATGTAATGCTAAAGCAGTTTTTTATGAATGTCCATTACTTATATCAGACCTATGACCTGTTATACGGTTCTTGAGTTTTTGCATAGATGTTCCTACATAAGCAGACGAACAACCTAATATTCCATCACCTAAACATCTTATTTTGTAGATAATGTCTGATTTATCTTCTTTTAGTATTTTACTTTTAAGATTGGAAAATAAAGAAGTTCTTAAAGTATTAGCCGATTTAAAAGCTATACGAACATTTTCTTTATTTCTTAAAGGAGCATCTAATATACGGTTTGAAAGACTCGGAATATATAAAACGCTTTTATACGAAAATTGTTGTACATTTGTTTGCAAATTTGTTTGTATTAAAGGATTGAAATATTTATTTATTAATGTTTTGATAACATTAATAGGGAAAGAATTAGAATATAATGTTTCTATAATTATTTTTATATTTTTATGACGAAAGGTAATGTCACTGATATTCAATACTCTACCTATAAAATTTTTTGCTGTGTTAATAATAACCTGTTTTGGTTGTCTAGAATTATAATTAATAAGACGTCCTGATGCTGTTGGTTTTTTATACCAATCAAAAATTAAACGATTATTTTTCTTTACTATTAAGACATCGAGATATGGAACTTTTCCATTTTTTTCCATTTCTACTGTAAATTGTAAACTAGGATGAAAAGCATTAAGAGCATTTAGAGTAGAATTAACTTCATTAGATTTTAGAATAATAAATATGTCATCAACATATTTAGTTATTATTTTTGGTTTATAAGGAAGTTTATCAAAAACATTATCTAGTAAAGTTTCCATAACTATATCTGCTAAGATTGGAGAGGCAGGACTACCCATTGGAACTCCTTGTTTTTGTTGATAAATTATTTTATCAAATTCTAAATAATTATTATCAAGAAGATGATACCGATTGGACCAGTCGTGATGCTGATGATGGACTGCATGCAGTCCGAAAAGCATACAGGTACGTGTTTTTGATCGTTCGTTCGTTTTGTTTTTATTGTCATTCGTGTAATAATAGTGAATAACTTAAAAATATATACGAAAGTGCGACAAAGACTAATTGTGTAAAAACATTAAGGTGTTAAAATATTTGTTTATTGTGTCCGGTTTTTACGTGTTCGGTTAAATTTAATAATTATTATCTATTACACAATATCGTAAAATTTCTAAAAATTTTAACTTCGGAATTCCAGTATATTCTTTAATAATATCCCAATTATTTTCCACCAATTCTAGTGCCAATGGGATAGGAATATTGGTGAATAATGACACAACATCAAAAGATACTAAAATATTATCTTCTTCTAATATAATTGGTGATACGATTGAAATAAAATTTGAAGAATTTTTAAAATTATATTTAGAAATTTTTGTTATATTATTTAAAATGTTAACTATATATTTTGAAAGCTCATAACATGGAACTGTTAAAGAAGAACAAATTGGTCTAAGTGGGAAATTCTGTTTATGTATTTTCGGTAACCCATATATTTTAGGACTGTTAGAAGTGTATGTTGTCATACGCTTTTTCTCATAAGCGTCTATAAGTCCACGTTGGAATAAATCTTTAACAAAAATATTATTACGGCTTTGCAGTCTGTTAGTTGGGTCATTTCTCATAATAGTATACGTGTTTCTGTCTGCCATCATATCTTTCATTTTATTTATGTAATCTGATTTAAATATTGCTACGGTAACGTTCCCTTTATCAGCAGGAACAATTTAAATATCAGGATGTCTTTTCAAAAATCTTTTTGTCTCAGTATATATTTTACATAAATATTTATCAAAAGAAGGGATGGGTGCAAATCTCAAATAATTTTGTAATATTTGTGTGAAACAAAACCGTGCAGGTTCATGTTCACTATGTTCTTTTGTTTTAATAAGTTCTTCGCCATCAGCAATCATTTTAAACATTGGGAAATTGTTTTTCTGAACTGGTAGTGCGAATTTGGGCCCTAGTGACAAAAGCCATTTGACATCCTCTGGAAAATCAATTTGAGTCTTATTAACAAACCAATTTTCATTGAAATGTGTTCTCATTTCAATCTTAAGTTTTGATTTTAACAGTTCAAGTTTTCTTTTTTGAGAATATTTTGAACTATCATTAATTTTATTTGGAGATTGTTCTTGACTTCTGAAAAAATTTAAATATTCATTTTCTAATAACCTATTTTTGATTTTATATTCTAATGTGTCTAATAATCTCTTCTGTTTTCTAATTTGTGATTGTTTAAATGAAATAGAAATGTTTAGCAATTTTGAATGATAATTTCTTGAAGTTGAATATAATTTTCTTTTTAAAACTCCATCAAATTCTTCATCATCAAGATCAAAAACCGATGAAACATTTTTGGTAGAGTTTTGAATAAACTCAGGAATCAACCCATATTCTCTACATTTTAGAAGAAAAACTAACGTGTTTTTGTTTTTAACATTGCTTACCCCAATTCTGCTATATGTCTTTAAATTATTGCAAGTTTCGATACCGTAATTATTCTTAACGTATTCATAAAAACTCATTGTTGAAAAATGTTTGATATTAATACGGCGTGCCCTCCGTTACAATAATTATTCCTATTTCGTGACCTTTTTTTAATTTATAGAATAATCCTAAGCGGGCTTTAGGTCTTTCTTGATTTATTTTTTTGATTGTTATCAAATAGACGACGTTTCGTACGTGCTTACGTACTTCTTCAGGTCTCTAGAGAAACTTTAAATTAAAATAGGTTTTCAAAATAAAATTTTCTTAAATAATTAATTATTATTTGAATTTTACAAATTTGAAACGTCTTTTTCAAGATTTTAAAATTTAAGATAAAAATAATAATTTCAATAATAAAGGCTATTAGAAACAAAGAAAGTACAACACAACATCTCTTTTAGTTTTTTTATATATATTTTTAGGATAAATTAAATGTAAGTATTATATATTTAACGAAAAATAAATTTTAATTTAAAGTTTCCCTAGAGACCTGAAGAAGTACGTAAGCACGTACGAAACGTCGTCTATTTGATAACAATCAAAAAAATAAATCAAGAAAGACCTAAAGCCCGCTCAGGATTATTATATAAATTAAAAAAAGGTCACGAAATAGGAATAATTATTATAACGGAGGGCACGCCGTATTAATATCAAACATTTTTCAACAATGAGTTTTTATGAATACGTTAAGAATAATTACGGTATCGAAACTTGCAATAATTTAAAGACATATAGCAGAATTGGGGTAAGCAATGTTAAAAACAAAAACACGTTAGTTTTTCTTCTAAAATGTAGAGAATATGGGTTGATTCCTGAGTTTATTCAAAACTCTACCAAAAATGTCTCATCGGTTTTTGATCTTGATGATGAAGAATTTGATGGAGTTTTAAAAAGAAAATTATATTCAACTTCAAGAAATTATCATTCAAAATTGCTAAACATTTCTATTTCATTTAAACAATCACAAATTAGAAAACAGAAGAGATTATTAGACACATTAGAATATAAAATCAAAAATAGGTTATTAGAAAATGAATATTTAAATTTTTTCAGAAGTCAAGAACAATCTCCAAATAAAATTAATGATAGTTCAAAATATTCTCAAAAAAGAAAACTTGAACTGTTAAAATCAAAACTTAAGATTGAAATGAGAACACATTTCAATGAAAATTGGTTTGTTAATAAGACTCAAATTGATTTTCCAGAGGATGTCAAATGGCTTTTGTCACTAGGGCCCAAATTCGCACTACCAGTTCAGAAAAACAATTTCCCAATGTTTAAAATGATTGCTGATGGCGAAGAACTTATTAAAACAAAAGAACATAGTGAACATGAACCTGCACGGTTTTGTTTCACAAAAATATTACAAAATTATTTGAGATTTGCACCCATCCCTTCTTTTGATAAATATTTAAGTAAAATATATACTGAGACAAAAAGATTTTTGAAAAGACATCCTGATATTTAAATTGTTCCTGCTGATAAAGGGAACGTTACCGTAGCAATATTTAAATCAGATTACATAAATAAAATGAAAGATATGATGGCAGACAGAAACACGTATACTATTATGAGAAATGACCCAACTAACAGACTGCAAAGCCGTAATAATATTTTTGTAAAAGATTTATTCCAACGTGGACTTATAGACGCTTATGAGAAAAAGCGTATGACTACATACACTTCTAACAGTCCTAAAATATATGGGTTACCGAAAATACATAAACAGAATTTCCCACTTAGACCAATTTGTTCTTCTTTAACAGTTCCATGAGCTTTCAAAATATATAGTTAACATTTTAAATAATATAACAAAAATTTCTAAATATAATGTTAAAAATTCTTCAAATTTTATTTCAATCGTATCACCAATTATATTAGAAGAAGATAATATTTTAGTATCTTTTGATGTTGTCATTATTCACCAATATTCCTATCCCATTGGCACTAGAATTGGTGGAAAATAATTGGGATATTATTAAAGAATATACTGGAATTCCGAAGTTAAAATTTTTAGAAATTTTACGATATTGTGTAATAGATAATAATTATTTAGAATTTGATAAAATAATTTATCAACAAAAACAAGGAGTTCCAATGGGTAGTCCTGCCTCTCCAATCTTAGCAGATATAGTTATGGAAACTTTACTAGATAATGTTTTTAATAAATTTCCTTATAAACCAAAAATAATAACTAAATATGTTGATGACATATTTATTATTCTAAAATCTAATGAAGTTAATTCTACTCTAAATGCTCTTAATGCTTTTCATCCTAGTTTACAATTTACAGTAGAAATGGAAAAAAATGGAAAAGTTCCATATCTCGATGTCTTAATAGTAAAGAAAAATAATCGTTTAATTTTTGATTGGTATAAAAAACCAACAGCATCAGGACGTCTTATTAATTATAATTCTAGACAACCAAAACAGGTTATTATTAACACAGCAAAAAATTTTATAGGTAGAGTATTGAATATCAGTGACATTACCTTTCGTCATAAAAATATAAAAATAATTATAGAAACATTATATTCTAATTCTTTCCCTATTAATGTTATCAAAACATTAATAAATAAATATTTCAATCCTTTAATACAAACAAATTTGCAAACAAATGTACAACAATTTTCGTATAAAAGCGTTTTATATATTCCGAGTCTTTCAAACCGTATATTAGATGCTCCTTTAAGAAATAAAGAAAATGTTCGTATATCTTTTAAATCGGCTAATACTTTAAGAACTTCTTTATTTTCCAATCTTAAAAGTAAAATACTAAAAGAAGATAAATCAGACATTATCTACAAAATAAGATGTTTAGGTGATGGAATATTAGGTTGTTCGTCTGCTTATGTAGGAACATCTATGCAAAAACTCAAGAACCGTATAACAGGTCATAGGTCTGATATAAGTAATGGACATTCACAAAAAACTGCTTTAGCATTACATTGTATAGATGAAGGACATAGACCTGATTTCAGTAATGTAGAAATTTTACAAACAGAAAAACATTATAACAAAAGAATGTTAATAGAAATGTTACACATTTTAAATACTGAAAATACAGTTAATAGACGTTCAGACTGTGAAGGACTTAGTAATATCTATGGTCAATTTATAAAAAGATAGTAAAATTAATTTGAGTATTATTTTGTGTAGATATAACTTGTTTTTGAATAAATGTATTTTGAAAATAAAGTTTTGAATAGGTTTTCAAAATAAAATTTTCTTAAATAATTAATTATTATTTGAATTTTACAAATTTGAAACGTCTTTTTCAAGATTTTCAAATTTAAGATAAAAATAATAATTTCAATAATAAAGGCTATTAGAAACAAAGAAAGTACAACACAACATCTCTTTTAGTTTTTTATATATATTTTTAGGATAAATTAAATGTAAGTATTATATATTTAACGAAAAATAAATTTTAATTTAAAGTTTCTCTAGAGACCTGAAGAAGTACGTAAGCACGTACGAAATGTCGTCTATTTGATAACAATCAAAAAAATAAATCAAGAAAGACCTAAAGCCCGCTTAGGATTATTATATAAATTAAAAAAAGGTCACGAAATAGGAATAATTCCCTTTTATTTATTTAGATTCGCACCGTATCAATTTTTTTCATCAGTTTTTAGCAAAGTTATTACATATTAAACACATTCTTTATTAAAACAATAATCATAATTATTCCCTTTTATTTTTTTAGATATGCACCATATCCCATTCCAGCTAGCGCTGCAGCAGCAGTTGCAGCTGCCCAGCAACATCAACAACACCATCATCATCACCATCAACAACAACAGAATGCAGCTAATCAGCATACGGCTGCTAATCAAGCATCGACTCATGCGGCCGTAGCGGCAAGTACGGCTGCACACGTAGCGAACTCAGCAGCACATGTTGCCGCTGCGCAACAAGCAGCTCTTGTTGCATCAAACCCTATAAATGCTCATGCAGCAGCAGCCGCGGCAGCTACTGGAAACCCATATCAAACCTACACTTTGGCCAATGTTGATATGTCAAGCTTCCAAGGTGTTGATTGGGGATCAATGTACGGTATGGGAATGTATGTTTAGGGGTAGTGAGCTGCTTCAAAAAATGGTGTTTAAAATGTAGTTTGTTTGCAAATAATTTAAATTTTTACTTTTTCGTTTTACTTGCCTGAATTCATAGTACTTTTCTCTTAAAAAAAAAAACTATTTTAGGTATATTTTGTTAAATAATTAAGCGAGTAATTTTAAAATTACAAATAATACAGACGCGAGTGATTCTGGCGGACTTATCTGACCTGTTACAAGAATATTAATTTTAAAGTATTAATAATATTACTACACACTTACACTTCTATAATTAAGTATGCAAAATTAAGTTCAAACTAAAATATTATTTAAATCATAAGAAAATAATAAAAAAAAAGCAACAAAAAACATCTCAAAACCACCGATTGTGATTGCGATTGATTTCAATTTAAAAGAAGAAATTAATTGGAAATACGTTGAAAAAAAGTGGATACAAAATTGTATCTACCTTTTTCCTTAAATAAATTAAAATTATCACTATTAAAGGTACTTAATATGAAGTCATAAACAACATAAAATATTAACTGTAGAAACTATATCTTTCAGACTGACTGATTAACATTTGATTTCAGACTTAATCGTAAAGTATAACACAGTAGATACTAGAGAGATTTTAGTTTACTTTTTTAGCTGTCGTGTTTTCGAAAAAACAACTTTTAAGTGTTGATACAAAATATTTTATTAAACAAACAAGCTTAAGAAAATAGTAAGTATAACCAATTCGACAGCATTGCAAAATTCATTTTTGTCATTTATCATGTGTCACTTGGACCTCTTATGTCTATTAATAAACATTTAAATTATGATTTGGATTAAGGAAAATACATAAACAATTTCAAACAGTTTACTTCCTTCAAACCTTGTCTCACGTCTTATTTCATAATTTCAATAACAGTATTTGTTTTTTAATTATTTTATAGCAAAACATGGTTCAGTTTAATTTGTATTAAGTATTTAATTTAACATTTGTTTTCTGCTAAAAAGATACGTTTTTGCTTTAAATAATATTACTTTTAATTTATCTTTAGTCCGTTATTTTTTGAATGTGGGTTTAAATTTAAAATAATTGAAATATCTTAATAGTTATAATTATTTTTAGCTACTTAATATACCACTATATACTAAATATTGTAAATATTTGCTATAAATAAATGTATTTGAAACATGTCGTTTTAGAACGACTTTCTAAAATTTTGTATTGAAGAAATTTATATTTTTTTCGTAGAGGATACTTAGATGCAACGTTGAAAGTATTTTAAAACTGCTCTTAAACATGACACATAGTAATAAGTAAAAAAAAGTAGCTTCTCTTAAATTAAAATATTAATTTAGTATTTTTGTTGCATCATTCCATACATTTTTCATAAATAAATATTTTGTTAAAGCTTATCAAAACGAATTTAATGGGTTGCTTTGTTATTTTATATGAATGTTGTTTCGTAAATTAAATCACTTCATATTAGCTATGTATCTAAAATCAAAACACATTTTATTAAAATCTCCATTTTCATGATCTTCCATTGGAAGAAGTTGCGATATAGGGCATTAGTCGTCAGTTTACAACCAAAGATTAAGTTCAGTTAAACTGTCGAACGAGACGTTCCTTGCAAACTCTGTTCAGGGTCTTGCATTACACATACTTTTAACAATTACAAACCTTTACACAAAGAAGCATGTGCCTGTTATGGCATCTGCGAAAATTAAATCTGAATTTAGTTTTCTCTGCTAGTGCTGAGCTTTAAGCAAAACACTAACTTGTTCGTTTTTTTTGAAATACCTTATTTCAGTTAAATGGAAAAGATACATGCCATACTAATAGGCTTTATTTTATGTCAAAATGTTGTAAAGACAACTCAACTTAAAATAGGCCCACTAGGTTTATTCCAATGAAACAAAGAAATGCGAGAACATTTTTTCTATACCTACGATCAATTTAACATAACAAATATACTAGTCAACTTTAGGCATGCTAGCAATGCCAAACCAGTTATTTTTAGTTATCCAAATGAACACTCCTGAACCAAATTGCAAATGTATGCAAGTAAAATTTCCTTATTCTCAGATTTCTGTAGCATTGTATTTGTTGTTAAAATGTTGTCATAATACATTCCGAACAAAAATGGCAGAGTAGATTACTTGAGCGGAAAGTAATTTTAATAAACTAATGAATCAACTTGACCACATCAAAACACCTTTGCGCCGCAAATATTTTCGTGTGCGCCGAAAATCCATCGGAATCGGATAGCGTGCGTTGCATTTGACGCACAAATTTGTGTGCGCCCGGACGTCCACATTGACGTATTTTTATACGTCTGCACAATTATTTGCGCCGAACACGGCGCACAACGCAAATTTTTATTGATCTGGACGCGGCTTTAGAGCAATGACCACAGATTAGCCACATGAAGATAAGAATCCCCGGCAGCCATTTTAATTTGCCTACAAGCTTGAACTGTCAGATATCAAATTAAAAGTGAGAATGTGTGTATAAAAACCTTACACATAGACAGTAGGGATCTTCACACACCTGGTTAAATTGTTGTTGCAATTCATATCTATTCATCGACGCGGGATGTAAACAAATGGGTTTTGGAGGGTGAAACGTACGAAACATTCTCATCCTCATATACCTAATCTGTGCAAAAAACTTGATATGAAAACTACATTATCACGGCAGTTTGATGGCAAGAGAAGCGTGGGGTGAGGGATCTCGTGAGACAGAAAGAAAACATAAAAACCGGACTCATGAGTCTCATTTGTTGTTGTTTCAATGTGCGAAATGTTGAAATTGAGGCATTGGCTTATTATATATGGACTGCTAGTAGGTTGTCAATTCCATACAAAACCTGCGGAGATGATGGTTCCAGTCATTGACTTATTATATATGGACTGCTAGTTGGTTGTCAATTCCATACATAACCTGCGGAGATGATGGTTCCAGTTCTCAAAGCGAAATCAGCGACAAGTTCAGGCCTACCGACAATAATAAATACTATTTTCAGCGCCATCTGTTACCTACTTCGCCTTAGAATGAAATTTCATTCATAGAAGGTAAGGCCATCTATGGTCATAGGAAGTCACCAATCGGCGTAGTGTTGGGGGAGCACTAAAAAAAATCCTTTTTTGATTTATTTTATAAAACCTTTGATTTTAGAGTCATATTCGAAATAAAGATTTTTCAATGAAATTTATTTTCTCCATTTCAAGAGATGTAGTGAAGGAAGATATTTTTAAAACATTATTTCAAGGAAAAATTCGTACAATACAATCGTATTTATAAACGCCGTCTTACTTTAGACGGCCGTCCAAGTTATAAAAAACATTTTTAATGTCTGAAGTTTTCTAACTTTTTACCTACCTTAAGACAATGAAATCTATTGTCTAAACCTGCAATATTTCGAAATAATTATAAATATAAAGTCAAAAATCTAATAAATACGACTCGCCCACTAGGCAACTTCCGAGCAACTTTTTAGATATCTTATTTTTCTTAAAAACGTTCGTGTTTTTTTTTAATTATAACTTATTCATATTCCTTTATTTTAAAATTCTGATTTTTGTGCATTTCAGTCCAAAGTTCATAAAAAAACAATAAAATTGTACTAAAACGACCAAAAATTTGGAGTAACGGAACGAACCTTACTTTTAATTTATCAGTAAAATCTATCTTAACCGAAATTGTAGAGGATTAGAATCCCTATAAAAACGCGCTTAAACTGTGTTTTTAAAACTACTAGGCGTGTTTTTTTTGCAAGTCCATATGGATTTTTCGAAAAAACAACATCGGAACTAATTGTTTTACACGTAAATTCAACAAGAACTTAAATCTAAATGGACTTAGCTAAGTCCAGATAATTATCGGGACTTACGTACTGTAAGTAAGAAGTTCCTAAGTCCCGATGTCGTTTTTTTTGACAAATCCATATGGACTTGCAAAAAAACACGCCTACTATATTAAATTTTCTTAGCAAAAAGTGTAAAGCAAAATACTACCTCCACTCATTTACTGTACAAATATACCAATTTCTACTAATTTTATTTTATTTTATGAACTTCGACATAACTAAAATTTGTACAAATTAACAGTTTTGAAAATTAAGCGAGGAGTTGTTTGTAAAAAAAAGGAAATTTTCGGATTTGGTTACGGGATTTTTTTTTTTAAATAACCCTTAGCACTGGTTTGACATTTATTGTTTGTTCTTATGTGGTTTTCGTTTAGACCAAAAAATTCGATTTTTTTTTGATTTTGTACAAGTTTTTCCTTTCCTTTCGACCAAAAAAATCGATTTTTTTTAGATCTGAAGTCGATTTTGCAGATTTCGATTTTTAGCAAGATTTACACAGATTTTCACACGCACTTGCACACACATCAAAGAAAAGTGACATTTATTAGTGTTATTTCAAAAGTGGCACTCACACAATTACAAAACAAACTAAAATCACGTTTTCTGTTCCTTTTGCAGTAAAATTTAAGATCTGACACCCAAATCTGAATTGGTTGAAACGAAAGCCACATTATTTTGCAATTCAGTTTCAGAATTCTTCTGGATGATGTTTGGTTAGTAATTTGTTGTTATTAATTAAAAAAAGTATGAAAACAAAGTTGAATCGTTGCGAAACTAATTAACAATAGCAACCAATGAAATCAACAAACAGCGGTAATGGTTATCGATTTAAGTGAAAGAAAATTTTATTTGCTCCTAGGCAAGAAGTGAAAAATCTAAGTCACGTTCAGCGCAAAGATATCAACGATTTATCTAAACTTAAACTCCTACGTGAAGGATGTCGGAAACACAGAATGCATGTATTGAAGAAATTATAAATAATATACAATTCGTAATTCATTTGTGTGAGGTATTTTTCAGATAAAAATATTATTATAAATACTATCTGGACTAAAAACGGAAGGTCAAGGTTGGCAGTAAAGTTTCAATTTTGGCATTAATGACATCTCAAAAAATAACAATTTTCCTTTGTAAAATTTGCGCTCAATGAAAGCACTTGACTACATATGTAGTCCCTTGTGTCTGCTGAACGTACCCAATGAAAAATGAAATCAGATGGAAAAAAAAATCCGTCAAAAAATCCTCGATACAAATGTCAAACAGTAGTATCTGTATTTTCCGATAGGACTGAACCCAGCGCTTTTAACGCATAGTTTAAAGTGGCGTAAACGTGCAATTGGCTCCTGGCAGTCCATATATAATAACAGCCTAATTTATTAGAATTCGCTAAACACCTATAAACGGCTGAATAGTTATATAGTGCATAAGCATTTATGAAGCCACTATTCAACGTTGCATAAATCGTAATTCATAAAATATTTCCCTACACATTATAGTACTAATGCGCTTGTGTCAAATAAAGTACCAAGAAGGGAAAATCTATTACGTTTTACTGCCACAATTGATTAACAAAACTAAGCTCTGAAAGTGAAAAATCAATAAACGAATTCTGCTGCGCTGATTGCATTAGTTTAAATTTCATTTAATATTGTATAATGTACCTATTCTTATTACTGTTTCTTTTGTGCCGTGTTAGAAAATATAGTTTAATATTTTAGAACAAAAAATTCATGGTTTTTATTGAAATAATTGTTTCATTCACTGACAGTGCGATCAAATTGAGAAGAATATAGGAACATCTATTAGGGAGGCAATTATTTTGGCAATGTTTTTTTTATTTATTCTGCGTGTCCCACTGAAAATATTCAATAAAACTCAATTTTGGCATACATCTAAGCACATGTATATTATAAATAAAGAATTTCCATCAACTTTTACACTTTCACCGACATTTTAAGTAAAAGACGGAAAACTACGTGTATTGTTAATGAAAAGTTGTAACTTCTCGACCTTAGCCGATTTAAAACAAATTTAACAACGTTTTTGTTTGTACAAAGTACCTTTATAATATAGATTGATCACTTTTAGGAGGGGACAAAAAAGATATTTAAGCATTCCCAAAATAAGCGCCACTCTTATAACATTGTATTTTATTGTCGTCTGTGTGTGAGTCAAAGTGAGATTTCGATACTTAAACATCCTTATGTAGGCACTATTCATCCTTCAAACGCGTTTAGCTTCTAATGCCTCTATTCAACGTTGCATAAGTTTTATGAATAACATTTTTGCGTTTAGTTGAATTATAAGGAGTGAATAGTTCTATGCACTCGCTATGATGCGTTTATAAATTCGGCTGTAAGTCATTGTGTTGAGGCGTCAAAAAATCTCCAGCAACTTGTTTCATTGGAATGACAGCGACACACTACTCCCCAACACACCACGCGAGAGTAGTGTGGTCGTGGCTTAGTTTTGAGGATCCTTATTTGGATTCGTATGCGAAGTCGTTCATACGTCGTCGATAACGTTCGCGCATCCAAATCGGACTTGTTTTCATGAAAAGCTCTTGGCTTACCACAAAACCCATTTTAACTAGACAGAGACGCCATATTTACACGGGGGTCGCTGTTTAGTTCAACTTCACCTGATTGTTTACTTTTTTTTGCGCATTATTAGCCGCATTTTATTATCACTGCTTACTGCTTTTAATTGATAGCCGTATTTTATTATCGCTTATGATCCATATGGATCATCTCATGAAAATAAACCGGTACGGATCTTAGTGAAAACTGTGTTGAACACCTATCCCTCTTTTCCGTGCGCTTGTTTATTTTTCACAATTTCTAACGATCTGCAAAGCTGCGAAGCAAGAGTAAAACAAAAAATTTGGTTCATGAAAGCCTGTATTTACATTAACCGATTTTTCCACGAAGATTTTTTCAGAAATCGTGTGAAATGTTTATATTGAACAATTTTTCAAATGCGATTTTTTCGTTGTCCTCTTCACTTTTAATTGCTGTCCCCTTCATTTTACATTAAGATTTATTCACAACATCAAATAACCAGCACATTAGGCGTGTTTTGTTGAGCTCCTTAATGTGAACATTAAGAAATTCTTCACATTAAGCCGAAACGTCACATGCAAATTCTACCAACAACAAGTTAACAGCACATTTGGTTTTCAGTAACTATATGGCTGAATGTGGAACATTGAGGAATTGGTCCAGTAACTAGTTCAACAAAACACACCTATTATCACTAAAAACACACAAAAAACTGGAAAGAAGTTGAAAGAGAACGAAAACAAACTGGAAAAATCGTGTGTTTTTAGGAACAAACGATTTTGTCCTTTCCTCTCACTTTTTACTCCGTTTACACAAGAAGGGGTTCACATTTTCAAGTATGTTTGACGATTATGGCTTGATGAATTGAAGCCATATGCGTTCACATTTGTAAAACATGCCGTCAAAGATCAGTTCTCTTTAGAATTTTTTCCATGGCGAACGTTTTGATTGCGGCTCTCGTAATAAATTAAATTTAAGAAAATGAAAAACAAGAAAAAAAAGGAAACAAAATAAGAGGAAGCAAATTTGGTGTTAGGAATGGGTAAAATAGCGCCTTTTTTGTTTTTTTTTTAAAATATTATTCGCTTTTAACCTGCCATATATCTGGTAAACTTCTATTTATTTCAATAATTGCAATTTCTTGTTACAGCCATCTTTTTTTTATTTTATTTTGATGCGCATACCATGAAAACTTTTTTAAAATGAAATTTCCTCCTGGTTTGACGAGAATGCGTTCATATTCTCAAATATGTTTGTCAAGCATGCAAAATATCAAAATATTTTGATATTCATCAAGCATGTTTGACAATCCGTTTGATGGAGCGTTTACATTTTCAAATTCGAATCAATCAAACCGTGTTTGTCCAACATATTTGAGAATGTGAACCCCCCTAGAAATAAAAGATCGGGATTGGAAAAATCGTTCAATGAAAATGCAGCCAAACGTGATCCCGATTTGGAACTTCCACAAGACGTCAGTGCAAAAAAAATCAATAGTTTTACAGTAAAATATGCAGGGAAAACAAAAAACATGTGATTGGTCGTTTGTTTGTTTTCCCTGCATTTGTTTATGTCAGTTTCCTGCGAACTGTCAAAATTAGAAAGAGAAAAGACAAAGATAGTTTCTGGAAAAGCCTAATAGAGAGCAGGACCTGGTGTTGTTATTGTAATGCATGTATTTTGATAAAAGCCGTGTTTTTTTGCAAGCCCGGGGAGATTTGGTTGAAAAAAACCAGATCGGGGATTAGCGACGCCATTACAGAAACAAAATGGAGTTTCCATACAAACTATCGATAACAAGTATGCAATTCACGTTAAGTTAAGTTAAGCCCCGAGAATTCTCCGCGCTTAGATAAGCCCGAAGGGGATTAGTTGTTGTTGTATTTAACATGTAAACTGCAGGACAGGACGTGGTTTTTTTCGATCAATTTCCTCGGGGCTTGCAAAAAACACGGCTAATCTATATGGATCATCTCTGGTAATAAAAAAGGACGAGACTAGATACATGCCAATTTATAACTCTGGGTGCCTGAAGTATGCCCACCGCCGGAGGGCCCTGGCCCTGCGGGGCCGCATCACTGATCTCTATATTACACTGGATAGCGTATTTATACAAAAAAGTTGACTCCAATTGAATTGCGGTTGGCATCAGGTTTGTATAACGGTATAACTTTTTTTTGTCAAAGTGGCTGAACACGATACACGCGAGTCTTACAATCTCGTTATAGAACGGTGTTCACATTGGACTGTCTCCTCCGACATTTTCTTAGCGACTGTACTTAATCTCACTCACACTCCATGGTGAGAAAGAGATGGCGAAAAAAGTAAGAATTTTTTAATTTTTTGCTTATTCCGAAGTTTTATTGGCCGATTTTTCTAAGAAGGTTTTTCCAGAAATCGTGTGAAATGTTTACATGAAACGATTTTTCCATTAAGATTTTTGCGTTGTCCTCTTAACTTTTCATTGCAATCCCCTCATAGAGGATATATAATATGGAGTGCTCGTTTCTATCCCTAATGCATTGTAACGCCTGGGCCCTTGATAGGGGGCACTATTTGGGTTTAGATAAAGTCTTAGAATATCGTACAGCTGCTATCAAAGTCATAATTTGCTTATTTTCTCTCTAATTGTTCTAATTTGAAGTAATTCTTGAAATTAATAAGTGTTTGTTTATTATTTTAAAGATTTCAATGTCTAAGGTCACTTTCAATAAAAAACGGTTGATATTGATTATTTCGGTTTGATATCCTGTACCTGTTCAGTTATTACATCACATCCATGAAACAGGATAAGGAATCATCAAGATTTATGGAACTATGTGTTCGAAGCACACACCTGTGTTTTTGAATTAATTATTATTTATGCATTTAAAAGTATTATTAGACAAAAAAAACTTTTTTAATAGTGTTGCGAGCTATAATAATAATAATAAGTTTATTAGTTCGTTGAACTTTTTAACAAAATACGTATTACAATTTTCTTTTCTTTTTACAATAATAACAACAAAATTTAACAAATTTTAATTTATAATGTATGTGCGCATTTTACTTTCTTTGAATTAATTAATTAATATCGTACATCAAAAAATCTTTAAGTTTATGTTGGAATGATATTAATCTTGTTTCAGCTTTTATCCCATTTGGTAAGTTGTTAAAGAAATTAAGTCCTGCATACATCAATTAATTCAAAGTACTGCTTCTGTTGCATCGCATTGGCCTGAGGTTTTGATTGTTTCTTAAGTTGAACGGCTGTACTTCCGAAACCATATTAATGTCGCATCGCATTATATGTTATATTCTGCTCAACATTCATCCATTTCAGACTTTCCAGCAATTTTTATACTGGCGTGTATCGGTTGCATTGAAGAATCGCTCGCATTGCTTTGT